>JAXQGS010000303.1:0-20728 GCA_037040325.1 Mucor sp. M7501 | reverse complement strand
ATAACCATACGTGTCTATAATGTACATTTGCTATTTAGAAATAGGCTCTATGGATGGCTATACGTGACAAGACTTACGCCATAGGTAGGTGCTCCAACATTTATCATCGCATGTAGGCTTCTTGTTGCCACTGCTGCCACCGCTGCTACCGCTACTCTTTGTAGTCGTTGAATGCTTGGTAGCTGTAACGGTTTTGGTAACCGTTTTCATATTGCCATTTCCACAATAAACAGTGCTTGTTACAGTTTGCCAGAGATTGTTCAAATCAGACACAGCGACCTTTGCATTGTTGTCATTTTTGTTGTCATAGTTGCAATCATTTGCCCAGTTTTCATACAAGCTCAGGGATTCCTCCAAATCTCTTTTGATGAATCTTTTTGGGGCCGGTGTAGGCGATCCTTGACGTCTCCCTATGAGTGCTCCTGCTCCATCTGCTGTGCGAGTTGGCTGTGGTTGAATGACGATGGCATGAATAGCAGTAAACGCTGCTAATAATAGTAAACAGAATTGTAATTTCATTGTAATGAGCAAGAAGAGAGAAGAAACAAGACAATGAATTGCGATTGCAGCGTGTTGCCATTTGTATTTATATCAGGCAAATGTTTTCAGACTTCCATTAATGCGCAAGCTCACTTTGAGAGAGCTCAATGTGTAACTGCTGTAAGCTACATTTTGGGATTTGCCTTTTTAAGAGCAATGTTTTGCAATTACATGGTCTTTTTGCAAGCGTTGCTGTACCACAAAAGACAGCATCATCATCTCATTATTTATTAAATAGCCCAGAGATCCTTAATACTTATAAATAGAATCGCATGTTTCCATGGAGATCTGCCCATCAAAAAAAGGATCATTCTCATCAAGGCACTTTATGCTGGCTCAGTGCAGTACTATAGCGATCCTATGTGACTAGAAGAAAGTGGCTTTTACTACTGGGCTATCAATTTTTTCTCAGTACTCCCTTTTATGAACCGCAGCGACCAGCACGTTTACTCTTTCTTTTCACCATTACAACAACCACAACAATAAAACATGACAAACACAAAGCGCAAGCTCTCAAGCATTTGTCCTCAATGCAGTTCTCGCGTAGAGAGATTCATTATCAATACAGATTGCGAGATTAGCATGTGTGAAAGCGTGAATGTAAGTTTATCTTATTAGACAAATGTACGCGAATTGAAACTAAACGTTTTTCTCTTATAGTGTAGCTATCCGTTTAATGAACAAAGTGGAGAGGGGCTTAATATTGAGACTCCCAACACAAGTTTCATACGGTACAGTAAATGTAATAGCAAAGCATCATCATTATCTAACACTGTTGCCATGTCAACACCAGATGATGCTAAATCTGCAAAGAAAGCTAGAACTAGCTCCTATAAGCCTGTTTCAAGCTCTTCTACTGTAAAGAAGCAGAAAGATAAATTACATTTAACAAAGCCATCAGTCTCTGATGCACCAAAACCAATAGCGGCAGCTCCAGCAGTAGCTACATCTGACGCACACACCATTGTCCTGCCTACCATCGCTACCAAGCAACACATTATCAAGAATTACGAGCAATCGACCGCCAATACCAATGCAATTTCTTCACCGAATCCACCTCATGAAGCAGACCATCAAGACACTGCCAAATTTACATCAATTACCACGCCACCACACTCATCATCTGTATCATCTGTATCATCTGCATCATCTGTATCCTCGACATCCTCATCATTATTCAACTTGCTTGACTTTTCAATGCCATCACCAACCAACAGTATCTTCAGTGATACCTTGAGTCAATTTGATTATAGTGAGTCATCCCGAGGATTGGATCCTATCATCACAGACTTACTAAACTATTATTCAGATATCACTCAAGCTCCTCCTCCTCCTGCTGCTGCTCCCCTGAAACTGAATATCCCTCAAACTCCACCTGCTGTACCAGGCTTGTGCCTACCTCCAATGACTGCCGCTAAAGTTGCCAAGGTTCCTACAAGTAATACCCCCAATATCAATGATTATACCCTTGGCGACATTGAATCTCTCCTCACAATTGATAATGTAAACCCCCCAGCACAATCCGAAGAGCTTTCATGGATGGAAGACTACAACGATCTCTTCTTGTAAATTACCCCCTCTAGTTAACTCGCTTCTTCTTGAAAATGCAAAATGCATTTGTTCTAATCAAAGTATATCATCAAGTGGCCCTAGTAATTAAATTAGTAAAATATCAAATGCTGTACCATTACTTTGTCGTTTCTCTTCTGTCGCCTGTATTTTGGATGATCCTTTGCTGCTGAAGCTAGACTGATTCCGTGTTTGACGCTGTAAACGGAAAAAAGCTCTTTTCAAAACTGAGCAATGCCTATCTATCTGGAGTTGAACAGAGCAAAATACAAGATTTCACATATCTAAAGGATCATATCTGGAGATACAGGTACTGCAAAGCTTTGAAATAAAAAGCATTGTATTCTGCAAAATGTAAACTTACCCATGATATGTACCAACCTTTTAATGAAGCGTATCTCACACAAGGCAAAACTCGCCCCTTTTTTTGAGCTGCCTGTCAAGTTTAGAGTTGCATCTCAGAAATAGCAGATGCAATAACTGAATAGCTCTTTGAATACATGGCATTTGAAAGCTCAATCGAAATGGATGATCGCCATACAGTATCATCTTACCTCGAAACTCTGCCTTACTAGCTATAGTACATGTCCATGGATGGGCAACATAATGCATGATTAGCATTTGCTTATAAGCATCTACATTGCTCCGCCTTCAAGGAACAAGAAGCATTTAAAAAGAGTCACCGAGTACTCAGCCACCTCTCAAACCCTTTTGAACTTTTTTTTTCTCGCTGTCTTGTTTAGTTTTTTTTTGACATTTCGAAGTTCATTAAACCCATATAATGGCTACTACCACACTTCAACTTTATTGGGATCTTGCTTCTTTTGATCCCAATGCCAGACAAACAGCCGCACTCTCCTTGATCAAGACCT
Organism: Mucor sp. M7501; assembly: GCA_037040325.1. Lineage (NCBI taxonomy): Eukaryota > Fungi > Mucoromycota > Mucoromycetes > Mucorales > Mucoraceae > Mucor > Mucor sp. M7501. The sequence goes on along the minus strand of JAXQGS010000303.1, from coordinate 17,747 downwards.
TGGCCGATTTCCAAAAGAGCCATGAAGAGACATTGGAGAACAAGAACGACATTGCCGATACTGAAGAAAAGCTCGACCTTCTCTGTGCTTCCGATGTATCCTACGCCGTGCGTCGTTTGCTTCGTGGTCTTTCTTCTTCCAGACAGGGTGCTCGTCAAGGTTTCTCCTTGGCTTTGACTGAAGTAAGATACTGGATCCACAATGCCACTGTATAGATGTAACATGATTTGCTCATATTTTGACGTTTTTCACAGCTCCTTGCCCTTGTTGATGTTGTTTCTACCAAGCTCGCGCTCGATCTGTTATTCCAATACACTGAACGCACCGGAGCCATGAGTGGCGATGAGACTCGCGACATGTTGTTTGGTAGACTTTTCGGTTTGATGTCTATTGTCGCTGCTGGTATGATTGCTAGATCCTCCACTACCACCGAAGATATTGTGCGCATCGTCGAAAGCCTGCATGAAATGGCCAAGTGCAAATCCTATCTCGCTGAAGTATGCCACCACGTTGTGATCAACATCCTTCCTTATGTAAGTCAGAGCACTCGGGTGATGGGATCATGTTTGTGCTGACCGGTTCCATGTGTGTATAGTTGAAGGACACAGAGCATCAAACACAAGTAGTAGACAAGATCAAGGAATTGTTTTTGAACGGCCCCGTCATCAATGTTGATCAGCTCAACCTTGTTCTCGCTATTCAACAAAAGCTCGACAATGTCGATTTATCTGCTCAATTAGCCAACTTGAAGAGCACCACTATTTTGGACGCTGCCAACTTGAACATCTTGGCTGGTATTCTCAGAGAGATTCCTGCCGACACCCAAGAAGCTTTGGCTGACTGGAAGCCCCAACTTCACTCTGTGTGGGATCCTATTCTTGCCGTCTATTTCGAAAAGTCCCAGCCCAAGAACATTGCTTCTTTCCAGGAGTTTTGGACCGTCGCTGTCGATAGTAAGTAGTCATGCAGTGTTTAGATAAAGTGGTTTGGGATGTGTGCGTTAACCCCGAGCTTAGATACCATGTTTGAAAAGAACGCTTCTCATGGTCGCAAGTACTGGGGTTTCCAACTCGTTGAAAAGGTGTTGCGCCGCCTTTCTTCTGATCAAATGCCCTTGATCTTCACTGCCAACTTTATGAGAACTTTTATCAACAACTTGTCCTCTGAGGATCGTTTCTTGAATAGAGCTGCTAGACACACTGTAAGTATAATGTGGGCTTGTGTGAGGTGATTCCTGTATATTGATCGTGTCGTGTTTGCAGGCTCAAGTGATTCAAAATGTCGCTGAAGAAAACAAGCAAGTCGGTTTTGCTTTGATTACTCAACTCTTGGGTGAACATGGCCATCAAAACTTTGACCGTATCACTCGCACCAAGACTGTGGAGAATTTGTTGACTACCATGGACACCGAGGGTATCAAATCTTACCTTGAATATCTCGCTCAGACTTTTGTAAAGAGCGATGAAAGCTCCAGCAACTCCAACCGTGAGTGGGCCTTGACTCAACTCACCTTGTTGATCACCAACGCCAAGATCCCCAAGGAGGAAGATTGGGTCACTCAACTCGTCCAATTCTTGATGCTCCACGCCTTCTTTGACATCAAGTCTGCTGATAAGGCCAAGTCTTACTTGACTGGTCTTCACAAGCCTACTCCTGCCTTGAGTGAAGCTACTGTCAAGCTCTGCCAAGACCGTTTCCAAGCTGTCCTCGTTGCTCTCAGCAAATTGCCTCCCATGCAACAAGCTGCTGCTGCCACTGCTCCCATCAAGACCCGCAAGTTGCAAGGTATCACAAACAATGGCGAGTTATGGGCTTATCAAGCTTTTGAAATCTACCAAAACCTCCAAAAGAACAAGAAGCTGGTCTCGCGTGCTGCTCCTTCTGACAAGACTCGCCAGGCCACCGACAAGGCTGTCAAGATTGTCAAGGAACTCAGAGCCAAGATTGCCAAGATGGACAAGAACGAAGTGCACGATAGCGTCGAACGTGGTTTTGAGATTCTTTTCCTCAACATTGTTCTCCACACTTTGATCAACGAGGCCGAAGGTGTTTCCGTCTTGACTGAATTGACCGACTGTTACGAAAAGACCTTCAGTGCTCCCAAGAAGACGCAAAAGAAGAAGGCAAAGAAGGTCCAAGAAGAGGACGAAGAGGAACAGCTCGACCCCATTGATGTTATTGTCGATATCCTCATCTCTTTCTTGACCAACGAGTCTCCTGTCCTCAAGAACCTCGCCGAGCAAGTCTTTGAGATCTTCTCTCACAAGTTGACCAAGCAGTCTCTCGAGATGCTTCTCAACATTTTGTCTTCTGGCGAAAACAAGCAAGACGACGAGCTCTTGGGAGAGGATGATGAAGATTCCGAGGACGACGACGTCGAGATGATTGATATGGATGATATTGACGAAGTTGAATCCGAGGACGACGAGGGCGATGTGGATGAGGAGCTCCGTCAAAAGATTGAAGAGGCCATGAAGGCTCAAGGCATCAATGCTGTGGACGATTCTGACGAGGAGCTGGATGACGATGCTATGGCTGCCTTTGACGAAAAGCTGGCCGAAGTCTTCAAGCAAAAGAAGATTGCCAAGGAGGACAAGATTTCCATGCAGCAAAACGTGGTTCACTTCAAGAACAACGTCATGGGTCTTATTGTCATCTATGCTCGCAAGAACCCTACAAACCCTCTTGTGCTGACATTGATCGTGCCTCTTTTGAACATCATCCGTGCCACACCCTCCAAATCTGTCACCAACCAGTTTGTCGAAAAGGTGGTTGCCTTCTTGAAGAACCGTCTCTCCAAATCCACTGAATATCCCAAGGAGCAAGCAGACTTTGTGTTTGACGTCGTCCAAGCTGTCCATGATTTCGCCAAGCAATCCACCTCCAAGGAGCTTTCTGAAATGTGCAACAACCTGTCTCTTTACCTGCGCAAGTGCATTTTGGGCGGTGCTGATTTCGAGATCAACAAGACTACACCTGCAAATACCAAGAAAGCCGTTGAAAAGTTCAATGCCATCTACAGCGATTCAGCCAAGTTATACTTGAGCAAGAAATCCACACCCTATCATCCCAGTATCATCCAGCAAATGTTACAGCGTTACCCCTTGAGCTCTTGGAGTATGCTCGATACTCTTGTAACATTCTTGGACCGTGCTCATTGCGCCAATATCTATAGACTCTCCATGGCATGCAAATGGACATCCGTCGTCATTCAACGTACCGTCGGCAAGAAATCAGATGTATATAACGAAAAATTCCTTACACTCGTCCCCAAGATTGCTGAATCAGTGAAATCCACCATCGAGCTGTCTGTAAAGGATCAAGACAAATCATTAGACTATGAAAACATGAAGAATTACTTGAGATTCGTGGCATTGATTGTCAGACTCCACAAAAAGGTTGCGCCCGAGGCAGATGTAAGTTGGCTTGTAACTAATATTTCTGACATGCTTCTAATTAACGTTTGTTTCATCTAGCTGAAGAAGGTGTGGGATACAGAATTGATCTTATCGATCACAACAAACGAAAAGTTTGCAAAGCCTGCCATTTCCGCATCATGTAAATCTTTGGAACAGCTTTGGTCTTAATCGCATAAAATGTTATCTCTTTTCTTTCTTTCCCTTTATTCACTTCCTGTCCTTCACTTTTAAAGTATATATAAAAATTACATAAATGCATAATTTATTCCATAATAACGAGCTGTAGCTAATCTAAATAATGCAATGTGGGTTAAATCTTACGAAATGAATCAATTTTGCTTATCTGTTTGACGATATGTGGTTTTTAATAGCAAAGGAAGGCCATGTTAGAGTCGGACGAGAGACATCCTTCTTTTCACTCATCCGCCAAATGACACAACGCCCGTCAATCGATTCGATGCCTGCTACAAAAACAGTTTATTCATCGATTTTGAGTATTGGGCACCTTTTTTGGCAGAAATTTTCTAAGGATTTCGCGCTTCTTAGTGGACAAAGTATTTAGTAATGCACTGTTTCGCTAGATGATAAACTACAAACCATCAGATCAGATATTATTAAGCGCAATGCTCAGTAAGCAGCCCTCAAATGTATTTACCACTGTAAAATCAAGAGTTTGAACCGCTTGTATCTCGCCAACGAAGCGCGATCTCGGCCTCAAAAGAGGTGCAATCGTGTTCTACGACCTGACATTAGGCTATGAATCACTTTTCAGCAATGTTTTGGGGATCGAGTTGATTGTCGATTTCCGGCAAATTTTGCCTTGTACTAGCAAGGGAAAAATTGATGATTTTGAATGATGGACGTTTTCACCTCGAAAATGAAGTTTTCTATTAAGGTGTTCCTATGCTCAAAATAACCGCAGCGAAGCATTGGAGCATGGAAAAGTGTCTTGCGCCCAATTTACTATAGTGTTTGTAGACCTTTCCTCCAAAAACGTGTTTTGTATTTTTCGACAGTTGCTCTCCTCAGACTAAAGGAACTGCTTTGAAGTTAACACCATTGGATTCCTCGTTCAATTTTACATGTATAGGTCTAGAGAAATACCTGCTGTTCGAGTAGAAAAATCCTGCGTAATTGCCCCTGAAAGGGTTTTGGATGTCCAACCGACGGATCTGGAGGACCAGTGGAGTAGTAGTATATGAAATTCAATCCCAGCCCTGGCTGGCTGCTGCTGCTGCTGCTGCTGTTTTTTGCCCTGGAAGCCATCCTTTGCATAGTAAAAGACACTGTAGACGTCTGATTGCTTTCGTTACTACGCTCAATCTCTGCCAGTGTCATACTGTAGGTTCCAATTGCATGCTGCTGAATCTTGAAATCTGAAATTTGAGTATAAATGTTAAGAGTCTCTCCTCGTTATTGGCACGTTTATTGGGTTCAGATGACAGATTCGATGGGATGTTCTGCTATGGCTCTCTGAGCCGCATCGACAGGGATTAGCCATATCTGATGAACAATGGAAAAGGCTGCCCTTGAAGTCTAAACTAGATACATTTATTTACGACCTTATTCAAGCCCTGGGATTACCGACTAAGGGCTGTACAGTTTTAATAATGTCCTAAATTTAATATGCTGCTACATAATAGCAGGAGAGGGTCTCCATCCACCCATTTCATGCCAAGTAAGAAGTTTGACGAAAACATTAATGTCAATGATGGCGACAGTAAACAGTGAACCTTGCTATCTTCAATGGATGAGTCTGGTGAACCGTTTACAAACAATGGAAGCATGATATTGAGAATTTGAGCAGTGTGCAAATCCAAAATGTTTCTACTTTTGCAGGCATCCGTGAGCATTTCAGCGCATAATGTCAGTGATGACAACCAGTTTGGAGGGGGGGATATCTCGATGTTTTTACACCGAGTGTAGCATTGGTGACTTTTAGGAAGATAGTAGCTAGCAAATAAGAAGGATAGCTTCCGTAAATCGTTGATAGCCATCGTAATATCATTCAATACAAGTAGGCGAACATCAGACAGTCTTGACGGTTGCGAAGCCTTGGCAATCTCCAGAGTTTTTTGTTTAAAGTTGAAGCAGAGGCTTGAAATGCTATGCTCTCCCACATTACCAGCCTTTGTCGCTAAAGCTGGAAACAGATGTACTTCATCGATGAGCTATGGTGTACTGGCTTGTTCTTCGAGGGTGATGATCAATAGTCAAATAAGATGAGAACATTGTTCTCACTGCCACATTCTTCATCTGATAAATCAATGCTTGTGTCGGATTGTGCTATTGTGGTGCTTGGTAAGGGACTCGAGCTCGGGCTATCAGTTGCTTCATTTGCTGTACTAATGCTACTGTTTTCTTCTGCTTCTTGAGTCTTCTCCGTTGTCGTGGTCTTTCAGAACATCTTCCAGTCTTCAGAGCCTTTCCATTCATTGTATTCCGTCAGCAGTTGGGGGTATTGATTGAGATGTGTGATTATAATATTGCGATATCTCGATGTTGCATATTGTCGCTTGTCATATAGTTTAAACTGATGGGCATAGTATTTCACCTTTGCTATCGTTCGAATATATCATTCTTGATCATAACGGTGTATTTTTAGTTTATATGTCATCAAAATGCGCATTGAATAGTATCATTCTTGACAACTATTCTACAGGTTGTATCCAGATCAGCCTGTATACCAGGTATTTGAGGTTTTTCAATCAGATGAAATGCGCAAGGCACCACTGAGTATTATCTTCTGTTAAAGCTTTTTTAAATTTTTTCTTTTTCATCGAAGTGTTGTATGAATATGTGTAGTAGAGATAAAAAAGAAGAAGAGGAAAGAGCCTTTCTGTTGTAGTTATTTCTGATCAAAACTATTTACAGTTAACACTGATGCAAGTATGACCCGGGTTAAAAAGTTGGAAAGTCATGAACTGTAAAAGAAATGGATTGTCGCCAAGTTAGCCATCCTCTTTCTTTCTGCTTTATAAAACTTGCTTTAGCTACTTTTTATTGAAATGTTTCTACGGTCAATTAGAGCAGTATTGTCCCTTTATTATTAGGGCAAAAGACTTTCAGAACCATCCCGCTGAATCAATGATCAAACAGTTCCGACTTCAACGTTTTCCAACATTTTATCTGTACCCATCTATCACTTGCAATCACTTGTGATCAACAGGCTTCAAGATCCACAGAGAAAAGAGACATATCATCGAGTAAAGCCATCATGCCGCAAATAGTCTTTGCTCATGAGAGGGATAAATTTACAGAAAGATATGAGGCTTTCAATGCCAAGACTTCAAGGACACTATCAACTGGTACGAGCGTGGAGGAAAAGTTATACACATATGGAATGCATCAATCACACATACAGTATGTAGGTACAAAAACAGATGGTGCTCGAGTGAACAATTACATATTCTTATTACGAACTCATAAATTGATAGATCCTGCCATAGCTTTATATTGAATCAGGATGACGATGAGCGTCTGTCTACATTTACAAGCCAAGGAGTGGAGAAATTGTTCAAACACTACAAAAAGCCATTGCCTGAGGTTGATCATACTCTCACTGCGTATTTGGAAGGCTTACTTATCTCAGAGGTATTTGCATCAGTGCATTTGTCTTTGATTTAGAACATTGGGAGTTTGCATGAAAATGTTTCCACTGGCTATGTATCACCCGCCAAGTCTCCCGCTCTCTACTGGGCAAGAAAGGTCCTATTGGAATATATAGATTTCTTCCAATCAAGATTCTTTAGCTCGTTAATGCCCCTTTCAGAAAGAGACTTTTGCACCAAGATTTAGAAATGCATTCTTCTCGCATTTGACTATTCTGGAATTCATGCTCGTGAGTAAGTAAGGGTATTTTGATTTACGAGAGGACGCTTAAAACTGACATTGCGAAAACAAATAGGGAATCAACAACCAAGAAGTCTTTGTTGCCGCATCTATCCAACCCTTAGAGTCAATCCTTGTCCTGAAGTTGCGGTTCTATTTTGCCGGCTTCTTTTTTTATCTGCGAACTGTGCTCTGTGGCCATTGTGACCGATGCATTCAGCATCAAGCTCCTCATCCTTGATTCTCCAGCACACAATGTATCCAGGTTACAAAGACTTAAACCCTTTCCTAGTCAATTTGAATCATTCAACGATGTCAAGTATACACTTATACTTTTCTGGACAGCTAAACTTATCATGAAGAAGACTGTAGATTCACTGATCGCCCCAAAAGCTCTGAAAAAGGTCTCTTTGAAAGAAACACTGCTGCTTCTGTTGCAAATTCCTCTTCTCCCAAGAAAGCAGCCGCCAATGCCAATGATAGTCAATAGCCTGAATTCGCTCCTCATGACTATCTGTACATTTTCCTTTCATGTTACCAGCATGTTATTACTAGTTCATTTGTATTATATATCTCTTTCTCAGTACCATTGTATTCTTATATGTTTAACCTAATATGCCGCCCTTTATCAATTAAATGTCTCATCACTTTGGGTATAATATGCCCTTTTCTTCAGCGACAACCAAGTTTCAAATCAAACAAATCTTAAGGCCCTTGAAGGCAACATGCTTGCCAGCAATGTTGAGCTTAATTACAATACAATACGTTTCAGCTTCAATCAACACTGAAAGTCTACGTTTGATCAAAAACAATTCCTTTCAACCCAAGCAGATTTTCCTTGTAAATCAAAAGATCAAAGCAGCAGAAGGCTTATTCTACCATGATAGGCACCTACAGTTTCATTGGGTAGACATGCTCAATTTTATTATTGTGACACAGTTTATTCTTTCCTTTCCCATTCAAAAGAGTTCTCCTTCCCCCTCTCCTTTTCCCTTTTTTTCTCTTCTTCTTTACAACCAGATAAATATAGTACATAAGATGGCTCTTTTTGTCGGTAGAATCCCCAGGGAGATGAACAATGTAAGTTTGCTGAGCGTATATACGAGAGACTCGGTGTCTAACGCTACTCCGATGTGATTAGCGTGATCTCGAAGATGCCTTTTCAAAATATGGCAAAATTACTCGTCTCGATGTCAAGAAAGGTAGCGTATATCCACTCCATCTATTACTGCTTGGCACTGGCACAATGTACTGACTTGACGATCTATGCAGGCTTTGGTTTCGTAGAATATGATGATAAACGTGATGCTGAAGATGCCATCAAGGGCATTAACGAAAGAGGCGTACGTAACGAATTGTGTGATTATTTTAGTAATATCAGGTTAAATTAAAACCCAAAAAAACTCAAATCATAGGATCTTGTCGTTGAATGGGCCAAGAACGGTGGTAAGAGACCTGGAGAGAATGAATGTTTCCATTGTGGCAAAGAAGGTAAGTCTGCTGGGATCAGGGGTGGTGTGTCTTTATTATATCTTAACTCGACATGCACAGGTCATTGGGCTAGAGATTGTCTTGAGGGTGGTCGTGATGGCGGACGCGGTGCTAGTCGTGGTGGCATGGGAGGAGGTCGTGGTGGATTCGGCCGTGACAGATCGCCTCGCCGTGATGGTGGACGTGGAAATGATCGCGACAGAAGGTATAGCTTTTTCCCAGTCAATCATCAGAATGTTATCAGTTGCAGTCCAGCGCGTGTGTGTGTGTGTGTGTGCCAAACTACTTGCTCACAAACCGGATACCGCAATTCACTTGATGCTGCTATTGTAATGTGAAATATCCGCAGTCTCTGACCACAACCCTTTGGCCTTTTTTTCTATTTTTTATATCCTGCTTTTCTGATCTGCAATCCTCCCTCTTGGTTCAACATCAATTTCAATTCCGAATTTGTAAGTAAATCCCATATTTATGCAACTGGATGGGGGGAGTGATTTTGTTTGCTGACACATTTGTTAGTTTATGATGCAGAGATAACAGAGGTTATGAACGTCGCCGTGACGACCGTGATGACCGTGGTGGCCGTGATGACCGTGGTGGTCGTGATAGATCTCCTCATCGTAATGACTACCGTGAAAGAAGCGATAGAGGTGATGACTACCGCGAAAGAAGCGATAGAGGTGATGACTACCGTGAAAGAAGTGATCGAGGTGACGGAGGTTACGATAGACGTGGTGGCGATAGAAGAGATGATCGTGGAGATCGCCGTGAATACATGCCCAGAGATGACCGTCGCCGTGAAGATGACCGCATGGCACCTGAAAGAAATCATCAACTCGAGTAAACTTATACATTATAAATACACAATCATTTTTCTATTATAATATTATTACTCATCATCCCCATCAAACTTGTTACTACATAATGAATAAAAAAATCTATACAACTGTTTCTATTAGCCATGATCATTGTGAGAGAGGTAGCTTTAGTACGGTAAGCTTTTTCGTTGCTTGAGATCTCTGAGACACGCTTTTGTATATCGTGAATGTCTTGGATAGTTCCATTGAATTCTCTCTGGGGAAAAGGAAATCATGCGTTTGATTGGCAAACTAACTTTAAATGTCATGACACGAAAATATACCACGCAGAAAATCATTCGTAAATTAATCGAGAATTCCACGAATGACAAGATGGAAGCTCTTTTGTATTCCATGCTCATGGCTACAATGCACGGGAAAATCCCCTTGTTTCTTTTTTTCAGAAAGAGTATTAGCTTGACAGACGTGTCGTTTTATTGACATGTGCGAATGACAATATACCACGCAAAACACGGTGCTTGTTGCCATAACAACTAATAGAATGTATATTACATAATGCCCGGTGGTAATAGCGCGATTTCGTGCTCAGGGTCTATTCTGGTGGTGGGTGGAGAGATAAGAGATGTGTGTGTGTGTGGAAACAAATATTGACGCCATGACCATTCGATTTGTATCACAGTGCGTTCTCACCCACCAATCTATACTATATAGACATGTTGCCGATCTCATACATCACGCAAAGAAGGAAAATTCGATTTAATGAACAGAAATGCGCCAAGATGTGTATCATTGTCTCGCAATCATTACAAGCGATCTACTATAGCCGGCGTCAGTTCAAGGGTGTAGTTCGCTTTTTCAACTGTAATTGTAATAGATCGAAAGAACCTTCCGCATGTCTAGTATAGTTGTTATTGGTTAAATGTTGTCAATCCAAAAAGCACTGATGGAAAATGTGAATTGTCTTGTCTACATTACAAGAGATTTTTTGGGAAACACACACACACACATACGCACATGACATCAAAACAGGTTGCTTGATGTAAAGTAGACATTTACATCATTTCAGCTGGTTTCTTTCTCTCTTTTTCTTCTTTCTTTGTTTCTCTCTCTCTCTCTCTCTCTCTTTTCACTCCTTACTTTATATACTTGCAGCCTTGCATGTCATATCCCATAGTAAAGTATAGAGCAGCAGCACCCGCATATATACATAGTAACCAATTGGCTAACTAGGTACAGCATACCATCGACTCATGGCTGAGTTCCTCAAACGAATTCAACGATCAAGACAAAACCTTAAACAAACAACTGCCATCAGCACTGCTATCCAATTTATCATCTATTTTCGTGAGCACAGTAGCTTATTTCAATTTGACAAAACAAGAAGCTTTGGTAATACAGCCATTTCCGCATTTAGTAACCAGGAGAATAACAATGCTACATTTATAGGACACCATTGCCTATTTCTTGTACGAATATCAGGACATTGTTCATTCACAGCTGCTGGATTCCTTTCTGGATCACGGTCTATTGACCTTGAGTCATGCATCACAATTAAAGATCAATTACAGCATTGCATGTTCAGGCGTCTTTCTGCCGCTCACTCAATGCTATTCACCGTCATGCCAGCCAAATGATGCGTCATGTTACTCTGCGCTCTGTCCAAACAAGCGCATGTCAAGTCGGTTGCACATTTACAATGACGCCCAGCAAGAATTACAGCAGCAAGGGCAGCAGCAGCAGCAGCAGGAGACACCGCACAACAAGCGCGATTGGATTTCGACGATACCGCATCACATTCGAGACTCGATCAGTCGAAAAGAGCTAAAGCGACAGGCTGGCATTGCAGAGCTGCTGTCCACCGAGCAAAACTACTGCCACGACCTGGACATTCTGCACCGCGTGTACGCCATTCCGCTGCTGGAATCCACCGAGATCATCGCCAACCCGTCCAGAAGGCAGCGGTTCTACAACAATGTGTTTGGCAACTACCTGGACATCACGCATTTGCATCACTCGTTTTATCAGCGCCTTGTCTCCCACAACAGACATTCTGGCTTCTTTATAGGCCGTGTGGGGACCATTATCATGCAACATGTAACCAACTTGATTGAGCCCTACATTCAGTATGCATCCAATCATGTTAAAGCCATCCATTGCATGACCATTGAGCACAGAAACAACCCCCAGTTTGCCTCTTTTCTAGAGACGCAAAACGCGATGAAATGCACCAGACGATTGGGACTTCGGCACTACCTGACATCGCCTACGCTGTGGATCGGCAAATTGAAGCTGCTGATTGAAGCGATTCTCAAAAACACGGTGGATGATGCAGATCAGCTATCACTGAAAGCAACATTGGCCATCCTGCATGATACGCTGTGTCGCATGAACAGCTCAGCTACCGCCAACAGCTCCCCAGAAGACTTTCGATTTGAAGAGCTGTCGAGCTCCATCTACTATGGACAGCAGCACGAATTGCAGCTACTGCCGCTGCCCGACGACTGTGCGCTGATCAAGGAAGAAGCGCTGTGGCTCGCCCGCTCCACACACCCTCTTCAGCCATCACTATGCCACTTGATGTTATTTTCACATGCACTGATTCTGACGCATCCCAGGGTGTCCAACGGAAGAACAGAGTACATGGTCATCCAGGTCATTCCCATCCAGCTGCTGATGATTGACTCGAATGCATCATCCATGATTCGCCGCATCTCCTTTGCATCCACCTCCATGGTGTCCACCCCGCTGCATCTCATTAGCAACCTGCGTCGACAAAAGAGCATCAACTCGGACGCCTCCAACAGCACCGACAGCGCAGACAGCAGCGATTCATGGTACAAGAGCAACAACACCACAGCGCTGAGCAGAAGCAACACCACAGGCGGCTCTGCGGCTCCCGTCAAACATGTCCATACAGTAGCGCTGTCTGACCGGAAAAACAGAGTGCTGCTGCCCTTCCAGATCAAGACAAAACTAGCTAAACTCAAAAGCAACTTTAGATGGAGTACCAGTTTCTCGGTACCCGCTTCGCCTACCACCCCCAACGCTGCCAATGAAATCTCTGTCACTCGCCGCGATTCTGCGCCTGCATTGCTCTTGTCCAAGCGCCGAGAAGAAACACTGGATGCTACCAACAAGCAGCAAGAACAACAACAGCAGCAACAACAACAAGCCAGGCAACAGCAACAGCAGCAGCAAAGAAGAACGCTCAAGATCAGCCACATGGCTTACCCTGAAAGCTCTTTCAAGCTCGAATTCCTATCCAGATCTGATAGACTTGTGTGGGAAAACCTGATACGAAATACAGTGCTCACAAGTGAAAAGGAGAATGAAGTGTTTAGAAGAAAGATCATGTTTAAATCGCTCTCTGTGACAAATGTCAGCCTCGGTGGTGGAAATAGCATAACACAGGCTCCTCCTGCCTCAGCGCATGTCACCAGTATTGCAAGGATCAAATGCGCTTATGCTTTTGGTAAGTGGTTGCTATGGTGATGATATTAGCATAGCATTAGACTTACTGGCAACATGATAGCGTACGTCGATAAACATACGGGTTTCCATAGCGACCTGGTGGCTTTTGGTACGCCTTATGGCTTGTGGATAGGCTCCCGTGATGGCAGCACCCAACCTCAGCTTGTATTGCCCAATGTCAATGTCCAGAAAATGGCAGTAATGAACGACAAGATCATTGCGCAAGTGCACGAAAACAAGCAGCACATGCTGATTGCGTACGATGTCCCGCCTCTGATCAAGAGCCAGCATGTGGATTGGTGCATGATCAAACGCTCCTCTGTTATTTGCTTTGCCATAGGCCAGATCAGAAACCAGCCCGTCATTGTTTACCTCACCAAACGGCTGCAAACCACATGGCTGGTGATTATCGTCCAAAACGAAAAGCCCTGCACAAGAAACCACTGGTACAAAAAGTACAGAACAGAGTACATGGTCTCGATCAAGGAGCCCAACGACATTCAAATCATGTACGATGCTGTCTTTGTTCGGTCCGAGCGGTACGGCGTAGAGCGAGTCGACATCTTTAACGATCCCTCTGCCCTCTTGAATTCAGTGACGCATTGGGTGTACTTGGGTATCAACACGGGTCTGATTACATGCAAAGACAGAGGCATCGTATGCGACCAACAGCATGCATACTCTGTGTCGTTGTTTGAGAGTGGCGGCGCATTGGTCAAGATCAAGTTTGAATGTCAAATACAGCAGGTGGCTGTTGTGTATCCGTATTTGATTGCATTCTCACCCAACGTCATTGAAATTAGAAATGTAGAGACAGTAAGTACACATTGGCAATGCTATAGGATGGCTTTAGCACTAATTCACACTTGTCTGCTAGACTGAGCTGGTGCAAGCTATCCGAGGCCAGCGCATCAAGTTTATATCCACACCCAACGACTATAGTCAACCGCTGTACTACATAATGGCAAATACCGCAGATCCCAGAATAACATCCATATATCAGTTGCAACTCACGTTGTAGGCATTTTATTACAACAGAATTGCATGCATGAATAAATAAAAAAGTGTATATAGTCATCGTATATACAAGGAGGGGGTTGTGTATGTTTGGTATGAATTAATGTATGTGTGTGTGTTTTTGTTTACAGGGTGTTGGTGGTGGTGAAGCATTTCAAAGGGCATATATTTCCTCTGCGTCTGGGTCGTATTTGTTGCTTCTTCTACTTGTGCTGCTCTCTGGTTCATCGCTGGTAAAAGAGCCATCTACATCGTCCTCGTTTTGCGGTAGGCTCATCCAGCCGTCTTCTGTTGCAGCTAGTTTGGACGTCTCTAATGGCTTCCACACAAGATATACGAGGAATATCAGATACACCACGCCTGTGATGCCAATGATGATGGCAGAGGTAAGGTTGGTGGCATGAATGACAAACAAGAAAATGTCAAACGCAATCACGACAAGCGTCAATCCCCAGCATGTGATTTGCATAAACAAAGAAGGTCGAAATTCCTTGGATAATACGTGCGGTGATGTGGACAGTTTGATGATTGGAATCAGCACAGTGGGTAAACAAACACTATAGACAAGAATGTATGTCAATAAAAGGCACCGACTACACACAAACAGAGGGACTATACCTTTGAAGCACATTCAGCAGTTCGCCCATGGTATCAAAATGATCCACTGCAAAAATAGCCACCAACATGCCAGGAATCAATGAGATGCTGCGAGTGGCAGCAATGCGATGCCAGTCCTTTTTAAAGATATTGCCAAAGAATCCTTCTGTTACATATTGTCCAGCCAATGTACCAGTCATTGTAGAGCTTTGACCAGCTAGAAAAATTGTGTTACTTGTGAATTCTGTCTCATGCTCTTCAGGCAAACACCTAATTACCTGCAAGTAATCCAGCAGCCCATAAGTACTTGGCAGCAGATCCCAATGTACCACTCAGCACTTCATCTGCATCGTCTAAACCGGGAATCTTGATGGGCCCTGTGTGATCTGGCTTGAAAAAGACTGTGCAAACATGGTTTAGAATATGTGCAAATATACCTGTGCGCGCGCGCGCTATTTACCTTGTGCAAACACAACAACAATAGCTAGATTGACGAAAAAGGAAACACTTAATGCCAACATGGATTCAATAGCAAAGTAAAAGTTGGCCTCCTTGAGCTTTCGAATTGAGGGCTGTCTGCCTAAATCGCGCGACATGACAAGAGCACTGTGCAGAAACATATTATGCGGCATAACTATGGCGCCTAGCATTGCGACTGCTTGCAATTCTGCATTCTTGGGCACAATGGGTACAATCACACCCTGAATGATTTTGCGGACATCAGGCTGAGATTGCACTAATTCAACCCAAAAACACACAGCCATCATGCTGATGAGGACCATAAAGAATGCTTCTAATCGTCGAATGCCGTAACGTTGGATCATCATGAATGTAAATGTATCTGTTGCTGTCATCAACACACCAGCCCACAGCGGAAGTCGAAGCAAAATGTGCAGTGCAACGGCTGTGCCCACAATCTCCAAGATGTCGGCTCCAATAATAGCCAGTTGTGCAAATCCCCATAATACAAGCGTAAGCTTTTTCGAATAACTCTGTCGAATCAGCTGCGCAAGATGTTTTCCAGTGATCGTGCCTAGTCGAGCGGACAGCAGCTGAAATATCAGTCCTAGCATCAATCCAGTCCATGTTAGCCCAACAAAACCCACTTTTATATATATCATCCCAACAGGTTTCAACATTTACCAATGACATGCGACCAGAACAATAACCACAACAAGCTGTATCCAGCGACTGCACCCGTCTGCAAATCAGATTCAAGGTTGCCTGGATCGAGATAGGCAATCGACCTACACATGAAAGAAACGAGATTAGGAATTCTGAGCATCTGATAAGTGAATACACTCTATTTACATGAGCCAGCCTAAAAATGATATTATCAGTTTAATCTCTGTTTCAAATCAAGTTGGGATAGACAAAACGAACCTGGTCCAGTGTATTTCCATAGCTTTTTAAATGAAAAGCAAGATTCAGATACGGTGCCCGTATCGATTTCAGGCTTTATCTCTAAATCATCGCCAAACAATCTGGATGGGCTGCTGGCAGTGTTTGTCCGTTGTTGCTGTGCTATAGGCGATTGTGGTGGTTGATGTGATTGGCTTTCATTGAAGCGCTCGTTTTTGGGCAGCAATGGGTCTTGGTAATCTGTCAGGGTGAAGATGTCTAAATCATCGTCGTTTTCGGATAAGCGTCTAGCATCATGAGGTACCATGCTATTGTGTCGTATATACAAAGTGTTGTTGTGTCTTTTTTTTTGCTTTTTTTTTATATTGGAAAAACAAGGAAAGAAAAAAAAAGATATCACAAATGAAAGGAAAAAAGAGGGAAAAGGGAAAATTGAATATCGAAACAAGAAATGTTCATCTCCATCCAATGAGAGGTCAGTGACGTTCCAACCCAACTAGCTCTATGATGCTATTGAATGGGGCTCTCTTGCCTGGTGGGCATCACTTCAACAGCCAGTGTGCCCTTACTTGGTTGACACTTCTTTTTCCATGGCAATGTAACATTGCACTGCCTTTTGAAGAGACAGAAGCGATCAAACAGGCTGATTATCTACTGAACAAGGGCAAAATCTGATAATGATTCGTTGGTTACACCAGTTTCTCCACAGACGGAACGGTTTTTGTATTGCTTCCATCTAAACATGTGAATAGGGATGTATGCTACAAAAGCTCAATTTCGTCATTTTTGCTTATTTCACCAACAGCAGTTACTTGTACCGGCAACACTGCTTGTAATGAAAAATGCCATGTTGGTTAGTGCAATCAAGGCTATCAAGGTACTGCATGAGGAGGAGGGATATATTAAGCTGTATGTTGCTATCTGAAGATTTGCAAAGAATGATATTCTAAGCGATTTCAATGGATGATACTTCATTTCACTAAATATTTCAAGGATATGGTTGCCAGTTGTATAGATGTATTCTCATGGTGTAAAGCGTATTTCTCATTGCCTTCATGTCACCGCTGATCCATTGACTAAGTCTTTCGCTTGCTGGCAACCGCATGCAAGAGCGTTTCCGTTGGCTAAAGATCTTTCATAGTCTCTTTATTAGATGCTATTTGAAGCCTGGTTGACACTGACAATGCTACCTTTGCTGCTGAATTGCCTCAAATTGTTGATTCCTCATAAGTAACATCCTCTTCCTCTTCAACATCTAACATGTTACATTTTTCCAATCTTCCACCATTCATCCATATCGTATTTCCGTTCGCCCTAACTCAATAGCGTGTACTTTTTCAGATTTTTGCTATTCCCATATTTACATGAATATTTCTTATCAGCAAAACTTAACCATGTAGTAATAAGACTTCTCTTATATCTCAAAGGCTTCATGTACGCAGCAAAAGCTTCAGTGCTGGAAAAAACCTCCCAAACGAGGGACTTTTCATCCATGTTACCACGGAAATAAACCGTCTCAAAACATTTCCCCACAAAAGACTATAAAAAGCACTCATGGCATCCAATTCTTTCCTTATTTCTGGTTTTCCTTTCTTGTTTTCCTTATCTTTTAATCCATCTTTGAGTCAAGCTTTGATTCGAGCTTTGATTCGAGCTTTAAAAGCAGGCAGACCCTATACTACTTTTTGCGCTGATTACGGCAGTGTAATTGGATGGATTGTAGGTAGGATGGTTGTTGAGA
>JAXQGS010000302.1:0-22348 GCA_037040325.1 Mucor sp. M7501 | reverse complement strand
CCCCCTAAAACTACATCTAAAACGGGTATTATGGGGTCGTATTAGGGCATATTAGGGTACCCTCAGGGCTGTAGTGAGAGCCATACGCACTGCCCTCTTCATATATGATTATGTAAGCAAATTATCAATTAAAGGAGCCAGAGCATTGTGGATGAGGCGTCTAGCTACGAACCAGCAGGCCGTATGTTCGATCCCACCTAAATGCTTTGTTTTCTGACATCGTATTTAATAACGGGAGACGTTTACTAAGGGAGGGATTTCGACAATAGCGTGTTATGCCAGTCTGTTTTGATACATTATGTTTTTCGTCATGCGAATCTAATTGATGTCCTGCTACGTCCGTATGATTTTTGCTTGATTCTCAATAAGACATTTGATACATGTACTGTAGTTTCAACTTAGGCTTATTTAATATGAGTATTTCGTAGTAGTTTTTTTTACCAGTGAGAATACATAGGCGATAAATGGCGATCTCTGATGTTTTGCAATCTATTTTTTGTTTTATTTGTATTTTTGTAAAAAGAAATACGATGGCTATTGAGTTTATCGAGATCCAAAGGCTACTTTCTTAAGATGGCAGCCAAACCCTATCTGATGTTGAATCGTCTCCCAATTTTGAAGCTGTAAAATATTTACGTCTCAGTATGATTTATAGTTTTTTCTTTCTACTTTTGACCACCATCAAAGATCGAAAGCAATATGGATAACAAAATGTAAAGTGATTGTTTGATACCAATTTATGTAGACGGCTATTGACATTCGATGCACTATCATAGTTTTATCGAGATCCCTTTTCCAAATGAACGCTTTGCATCCATTGCCCAGCAAGCCATGAATGTCGATAAAGAACTGAAAACTGATCAAGTAAACAGAGTGATTACAGCAAAAGACAACCTACTTCATGTGTAAGAGAGGGAACCATCAGATGTAAATATTGATTTTCAAAAATCTCATGTTTATTGTAGGCAATTTGAATGTTATAATACCAAGATGCTTCGTGTAGCAGTTAACTCATTTTTAGAATACTTGACCATGGTGACGCGAACCTTGGAAGAAGATTTTGAAAACTAGCGACCTTTTGTAAATATTATATGATCGATTGAATGATGAATTTATACCCAAAATTGGTATAATTTCAACGGTTCATGATCTCACTCTCCACTCTTTTGTTCTCACTTTTTTTTTTCTCTACATGCAAATCCGGTAAAAAGAAAAAATAAAACTGATGTTCTATTTATTCTTCACATGGTACAACAAGGACTTCAGCAATTACAAAAATGGTATCAGAGCACCATGAATTATATTAATTCGGGTTTCTTCAAATTGATAGATAGATAGAGCGATGTGTGTATCATGTTTTTAATGTGACATGTGGAAAAAGGAGTGTAAATGACAAAAGAGAGAAGGAAGGGAATAAGTATAAGTGTAGAGTATATATGTGTATAATAAAAATAAAGAATTATGATAATAATCGAATAATGGAAATAGTAATAATAATAGGGTGGGATATTGGAATAAACATAGAGATATCAAAGAGATTTACAAAATGAGACATTTGAACTTTTTCTTGCTCTTTTCTTTTGATGGATTTTGCTTGTTAATTTGTCTAACTACATCGTAGAATACTTCATCGACGTTGATTTTGAATCTCGCTGATGTTTCGTAAAACGGCTTCCCTCCCCATTGTTGCGATAGAGCCATGCCCTTTTCTCTGGGCACCATTCTTTCGTTTTCCAGATCGCATTTATTACCAACCAAGACCATGGGCACCTGTGTATACTTGTATGAGTAAATTGGACCAAGCCGCCTACATTCTCCTTACATTTTCTGTGCCTTTGACTCGTAAAATCTGCTCCCTAATCTCGTGAAGGTCGGTCAAGGTAACTTGACTTGTGATGGAGAATACAAGGACGAAACCCTGGCCGTTTTTCATGTAGAGATCGCGCATGGCTGTAAACTGCTCTGTACCTGCTGTATCCAGAATTTCAAGCATACATTGTTGTCCATCCACTTCTACTTGTTTTCTATAAGAGTCTTCGATTGTAGGATCGTATTTTTCAACAAAGATGGACTGAACAAATTGAACTGTCTATGGTTTTGCGTTAGTTCGGGGTAACTGGATCGTATTTCACGCTCGATTACCAATGCGGACTTGCCGACACCACCAGAACCCAATACAACAAGCTTATACTCTCTCATGTATGAAAAGGATTGAAAGAAATTAAATGAATAAAAGAGAAAAAGAGAGAAAGAGAGAAGAAAAAAAGTCAAGGTAACCTCACTGTGATTATTTTTATAAGCGCCAAAACACCACACGCACCCATTTTTGCTAGCAAAAAGACGCAGACACACCAACTCATAAAAAAAAAGAGGAGTACATTTGCCTGAAAAAGGAAGGCAGATGTTTATTGATTCAAACGGAGTCGTCTCTGGTATCTCACAAAATATTGCCATCAGAGCATCAGTCAAAACATGGAGCAAGAAACAAAAAATCGCATGTCAATTGACAACATTTTATCTGCATGTAAATGTTTGAAGGAACAGGGGCAACTGAGAGGAGGGGATGAATGCGTGAACATGGCAACTCGACATGATCGACGCTGGCGAAGATTGCCTTTTAATACGAATAACACCAGTATTTATTCATTGGGGAGAGTGTCTGATCATTCAGCATAAGCATCTTCTTGGAGTATACAAACTTTGGATCGACAGAGCCTCTGCTGTAGTACGTTCTTCGGCCTTGGCTTGAGAGCTTCCATTCAGACATCTGCGCAGGATACCTCTTGGGTGTAAAAGGGCTGATTTCAATCACCTTAATTTTCTTGCTTAATCTACTCAACACACGTGGTAGACAACTTAAATCAATCGTAAGGGGTGTACGTGCTAGATTCAAATAGAATAAATTTGGTAAATCAACCAAGAACCTCTCCAATGCGTCCAAGCTGATATTGCGGCAGTATGCAATAGAGAATTGTCTTAATTGACTGAACCGTTGCTGTCCAATCATCTTGGTCAGCACAAGGTCATCAAAATTGGTGTGTCCTCCCATATCTAAGGATTGTATACGCGGGTTGGTTGATTTCAGGATCTTCATGATGCAGTCGTGACAGAATCGAGAGCCTCCAATGCCATTAAAGTCCATGTTCAAGTTGAGTTCGATCAGTTTGCTGCAGTTGTTTTGTAGGAATGGTATCAGCGGTGAACAGCACGACAGAGAGTGGCATCCTTGCAGATTGAGGTGGGTGAGCGTAGTTGTGTTTTGGAGATGGGCAAACAAGCTGCTTGTGATTTGTGTGTACGCTAGATCGAGCCTTGTCAACTGGTTCCCGCTGGTGCGTATTTTGTCAAAGAATGGCACAAAGAAATGCTCTTGGGATAACGCCATGCACATGTAGAACGAGATGTTTTCAAGCTTTTTTGGGACAGACCAGTTGCTCAGCTCCAGAGGCTCCTCTTGTTCTTGCAAAACATGGTTTCCCTCGTTCTCCTCCTCCTCCTCCTCCAGCGCCAACCTCTCCAACTTACTCAGTGACACTGGCTTGAAGAAATCCGCCATAATAGTGGTAAAGTTTCGGTCGCAGAATCCGGTAAAATCAATCGTCCTCAGGCTGTTCTGATGGCTGAATATGGATCGAATGACTTTGGGTGATACAAAAGCGTGCATCATTTCTTCACCAACAAACAATTCTTTCAACTGATCACAACCACCAATCAAATCCGCCAATTCCTCTGCAACAATGATAGATTTGGCCTTCTCTTCTGTCCAACGCGAGCCTCTTGTTGTATAGCTAGAGAAATCCAGACGTTGGACCAAATGTGCAAGATGTCGGTTCTGCGTGGCATCTCTGAGCAAGAGATACTGTCTGGGATTGCTGATCATAATGTGCTTGTAAAGCAGATGCGTTACCGTAGCGTAGAACACACGGTTGACTCGACACAGGTTGGCCTTGTCCTTGGATGATAAGCATTGGTTCGCTGCTATCAATTCAAGCAGCTCGAGCGACAGGTTCTTCATTTGCTGTGGTTAATTCGGGAATATAAAGATGTATAGTGTGGGGGAATTTAAGAGTAAAAGGTGCAATATCTCCTTTGGAATGGAATGATGGGATGAAAAATGAAGTGAAAATTTTCTCTTTTTCTTGTGCTTAAATAGAAAAAAAAGGTCATGCAACGTAACTCAAATTTCTCACGATAAGAAGCAAAGGATTGTCTCATTTGATTGGAGTATTTCATCAAATCTGATGACCTTGTTTGTGCTTTTTCTTTGTCGACACAACATATTACAGGCAGAGCAAGTCATACGTTTTCTTGTACTCCTCGTTTTCTGTGCATTGCTCTTAAAGGCTCGCTAACGAACAGCTGTCTGGAGCTAGTCGACATGTAGTAGTATTCAACTGCTATGTGCTGTTGAGCTTTTTCTTTTGGAATATTGCCTCTTTTTGCTTACTGGCACAGTAAACTCCTCTTCTGCATGTGCTGATTGACAGGCTGGTGTAACAAGTTTACTCTGATTGCCGCCATCACTCTTTACCGAGCTTAATTTAGCCGGATTCTAGCCCTCTCATCAATCCTGAGCATGATACTGGCATCTTGTTGGTTTGTACTTGATGTTCACCACTCGATGTCTAATCTTGATGACTATTTGTATCCGTGAGCTCAAGATGGCGAGTAGTAAGATGATAGGCGAGGCTTTCCATACCAATGTATTTAGATATTAAGAGCTGGACCTCTTGAGTTTGGGTGCCGTGCAATAAATGTGGCTCAATATTTTGCATTTCTCACATGATATTCTTGACGTCAAGTAGATATGCTCTGTGTTCTTTGACATATGCTTTTGCAATGTTGTGAAAATCTACCTCCTTTGACATCAAGGTGAATTGCTCCAAACATTTGATGAAATGTAGAGGTATGTAGTCCACGGACGACATTTGGTCTCTTCCTGGTTCACTGTATCACTGCCAAGAATGACTAATCAAAGCCATCTACCGTGTAATAATTTACAACTGATAAAAGATCTTGCGCTTATGAATTCTACCAAGCATATTAATCAAAGCAATCTCTAGCAAGCCTCTTGAATAAGCACTTCTTACAAAACGGTACCTGAATCAAGGCTTGTTCAACTTGTTTGATTGGCTTGATCTTTAACATGTCAAATACAAAAGACACAATCTTCCGGAGATGCAAAATGCAGATATGTATACAGTGCAAGAAATTTTTTTCAGTTTCGAGATCTCATACTCTTTCTCTACATTATACAAATATCATGGCAGAAAAGGTCGCTACCAAGCCAGCAATCAAAAAGACAACTACAAAAACCATTGTCAAAAAAGTGCCAGCTGTAAAGTCAACGGCAAAAGCAACTACCACATCTGATGCTGCCGCCACTACTGCCACCACTACGAGTACAGTTGCTGAAAAGCCAAAATTAACTCAAGGACAAAAATTGCTCAAATCCATGACAGCACAAAAAGCTGCCAAGAAGGCTCTTATGAAAGGTGTTGCAGTGACCCATGTCTCCTTTGACGATGATGGTAATGAAGCCAATGTTGAAACAGTAATCCAAAAGACAGCACCACCTGCCAAAGTGGTGAATCCCAAAAAGACAAACAAGAACAGACCTGCCGTAAAGAAGCCTGAACCCATCAAGAAAAAGAAGCGCAGTGCTGATGAGATGGAAGACGACGCAGACAAGGAAAAGACAGAGGAAGAGGAAAAGAAGGATGATGAGGATCAAAGTGAAAAGAAGGATAGCAAAAAGCCACCCAAGAAGGCCAAAAAGCCCAAGAAGACCAAGCTAGAAATTGAAGAGATGAAGAAGGACAACAAGCAGGAAGAAGCACTTGCCTATGTTCGTCTGTTTGTCAATGATCGTGATGCATGGAAGTTCAAAAAGGTGCAACAGATCTGGTTGCTCTCAAACTTGTATGAGATTCCTGAAGATGAATTTGACAATGTGCTGGAATATTTAAAGGATCTCCAGGGTTCAGCTCGTGAGGTAAATCAAGTGAGATATACGAGGCTGTATGGATTGTTTTGCTAATCAGGGCATATCATTAGAAAACAAAACAAGAGGCCAGAGATAAAATCCCAGTGAAAGCAGCACCCGCACCAGCTGCTGTCAGCAATACATTGACAGGATATGCCAACGTGAATGCCGGAAATGACGATGATGATTTTGACGCAGAAAAGCTATTAGCACTGGCAACTGCAGCACCTGTTGTTCAGCAAGAAGAGGCCAAGGACGAAGAAGAGAAGGAAGAGGAAGAGGAGGAGTCTGATGAAGTCAAGAGAGCAAGATTAATCATAGAAACGCTTTCATAAATAAACCATCCAGTTTTGTGCATACTACAGATCTGCCTCATTAGGTCAACGCACGACATCACCTGTGCATTCTATCGTCTGTTGTGTTTGACAACAACATACAAATATTAGCATTTTTTGGTGCATGATCGAAATATCCTCCGGTTCACCGAGAATGCCAAATTCCAAGCGTATTTACTTTTTAACCATCAAAATATAAGAATGAAATCCTTGTTATAAGACCAAGAGCCCTTGCGGATGTTTGCTTTTCTCTTACTGTTGTTTCGTTAAGATGACAAGACTAAGATCTGGGTTGCTCTTACTAATTGGTAGGACATATATTCATCAGTGTATGTGTGTGCTAGTCAAGTAACTAACAGCCATTGTAGCATCATTGATTGCATATGCAAATGTAACACATGCCTTGGAAGAAGGTGAGTTGAAATCAGTGTCCATGTGAATAGTAAAGCTTATCCGTTTTCAAGCAGGCACCATGCTTTTGCCTGTATGGAATCATCCTACTGAGGTTGTAGATGGCGCACCCGCACCCCAAGCTACTGCCTGTGCAAATTCTGGACAAATTGCTCTGACCTATGTAAGTATACACGTTGGCATCCATCACTGCAAAATTCTCCTAACATGTGAGACGCCAGAACGAAGGACCTAGTGATGTAACTGCCAAGGTGCTGAATGGATTAAAGGCTGCTCAAGCCAAGGCCAACTTTTTCGTCAATGCCACATGGTAAGTACCCAGTCAAATCTGGCGAGCATCAGCGTAAATAACAAAGCGTGCCCGTAGGTTATATACTCAACAATACGCCATGATCTTGCAACGTGCATACAACGATGGCCACTTTATTGGTATGACATACCGTGCTCCTGGAGACTCTTCAGAGGGTTTGACTGACGAGCAAATCAAGACTGATGTTACCAACACTGCCAAGATCATTGAAACCTTGATTGGTGTTGCTCCCAAGTATGTTCGTCTTCACTACTCACAACCAGAAGACATTCGTCTTGAGAACATTATTCGCAACATGGGCTATACCTTGGTGTCTTACAATCTGGATACCATGGACTACAACTACAAGAACAACCCAGAGGGCATTTCAGACTTGTACAAGGAGATCTTTGCCAAGCAGATCGATACCTACGATTCAAAGGGCTCCTTCATCTCTGTGCAATATGATATCCCTGACACCGGATCATGGCAAGCTATCTACGATGTTGTGCGAACTATCAACGAAGCCGGTTACACCATGGTGCGTTTGGATGGCTGTCTGAACGATAAGCAGCCTTACAAGGAGCATGCTGGTTCAATGAAGTTTGTAAGCGATAAGCATTCCTTGGGTCAGGCAGATTACAAGTCGGGCCAAGTTACGCCAGACAAGCCTGCCAACACAAGCTCTGCCTCAACAGGCGGTGTGTCTGCCGATGCTGCGGCTGCTGCTGCCGAGGAAGAAGAGGCTATCAAGAAGGCCACGGGTGCTGCAGGCATTTTACATTCATTTGAATGGTCAAATTTAGTTTTTGCAGTAGTAGCTCTGTTCTGTACTTGGGCATTCTAAGTATTACCAAGCTCCTTTAGATAACTTATTCCCCCCATTAAAATAATATACAACACATTCTTGGCTATATTTGATTTATTTGGTTCCTGATCAGTGTGCAACATGACACATGCACATAAATGTCAATTTTATCCTTATTGAGGGCTAGCTAATGCACCCATAGGGTCATAGGCGGGTAAAACAATAGGATCTGTATCCAGCAAGTTGACCAATTTGCGAGGCACATCGCCCTTTTCCAGCACAAGCTATGTACAGTCAAACATGAAACGAGTGAGTATATATACAACAAACATCACATAATGCATACACATCATATTACCTGATAAACAAAGGAAGAAAACCAATCATCACTCATCACCCAGAAGCCCTTATCGCCAGAGGTATCAGACCAGCTGTTCTCAACTCTCCAGCGCACAGGTTTACCGTCCTTATCAAGGTGCACGCCAGTGAACACCATGGCATGAGTCATGGCGCTTTCCTTGTACAACAATCTCTCTTCCTTTGTCAAACCAAATTCGACATTGTATGCCAAACTGTAGTCAAAAATGTTGGTATCCATGGCACCGATCTGGTTGCTGCTGAACTGGCCTACATCACAGCCAAACCATACAGGACGACCTGACTTCAAGACATTCACAGCCAGTTGCTTTTGTGTGTCGGATGTCGTGTTGACATAGCGGATAGGCTTGCCACCGACAATGTTGCCGAGACGGTCCACAGTGTACAGCTTGTTGGTGGGATTGCGGGGATCGTTGATGAGGGACAAGGTGTCAGCAATGTTGTAGTTGACGACCTCACGGAAGAACTTTTTGGGGGTCAACTGATGCACGCCAACGTATTTACCAGCCTTATCAGTAGTTTCCCAGTCAAACTGAGAGGGAGGCTCACCAAGAGAGATAACGAGAATGCGGTAAATGTCCTCCATCATCTTGTCCTTGAGGAATCGAATCACTTGCACAGAGAGACCTTGGTCAACTGATTTACGGATTTGGGTAGCAAATTCACGCAACTTGACCGTGACCAGCCAATTGAGACGACGAGAGTTGGAACTAGCATACGTCTCAGGAAAGACGCTCTTGGGCACAACACCGTATTTCTCCACCAAGTTGATGAGCATGTCAAACTGGCCACCATCTCCAACAGGGTCCGTCAAGAGGTATTGCACGACGCGGTCATTGATGTCTTCCTTGGCCAAGTCAATCATGTTCTCCAGGAACCAGTTTGCCTTTTCAAGCTTGTCGTAAAAGAACAGGTAGCTTTGAGAGAGTTCAAAATCATCAGCCAGCTTGTACTTTTGAATGACATGCAAACGCATGACATTGGTACCAGCAAAGATCCAGCAACGGCCGCTTGACTTTTGGTTGGTAGCACTTCCCTCCAGGTCCAATTTGACGTTAAAGACATGCTTGTCCTTTAAAGCAGCTTGAGGATTCAGCATGACTTGAGTGGGGTCGGTGCCGACAATGGCGTTTCTGGCCAGCAAGTTCTTGTCATCTTCGTAGAAGCGCTTGGAGTACTTGGCAAGGGTATCAGTGGAAAGACTAGCAGTGTTGTAGCGACGAGCATCGGCTTCATCCAGGGTTAAGTGAGCATATTGGTTTGACAGCATAGACACAGAGGAGGATTCAGTGTACTTTTCATAGTCAAAGTTGTCTTGTTGTTCTTGTTCTTTTGATGATTGAGCACCCATCTTGTAGTTTTTCTTTTATGATAAAGAAGAAGAGAAAAAAAGAGAGAGAGTAATGCAATTGGTGTTATCTGATTTTAAGGTACAATTCGCATTAACTTTTCACACACACACATTTGATAAGGCATTTTTTGACTTTGGCAGTCTCTTGATTTGGTATCCTTTTAAGGTTACATGGCATTGAACCCCCTGACCCCGTTCATGAAACACCATGGCACATGTCGCTAGTACAAGACTCTTTCATCCCATGTACTCTTGCTCGAATACTTTTGCTTAAACAAACGTGTATGCTAATCTGAGCTAGATGTAATAATGCAAGCGTATATTTAGTAGGAACCTGTTGAAAAGATGATTCAAAAGCTGATAACACTAGTCATCTGATCTATCAGCTGATTGCATAATGGCAGTGGGAATTTGCAACATAAAGTCAGGCACACCAGTGTTTAGCGCTAGAGGTTCAATAGCTCTCTTGAACTGCACATAGTTTAACACTATTGCATCATTTCCGCGCCTTATCTGATAAAAATCATCAGTAAGCAGCCCAACTCTGAGGATCTAGCTTTCCTTCGACACTCTGCGTGTTTATTGATAGA
This sequence comes from Mucor sp. M7501, assembly GCA_037040325.1. Classification (NCBI taxonomy): domain Eukaryota; kingdom Fungi; phylum Mucoromycota; class Mucoromycetes; order Mucorales; family Mucoraceae; genus Mucor; species Mucor sp. M7501. Next base: position 12,200 of record JAXQGS010000302.1, on the reverse strand, counting down.
AGCAATTCATTTACAGACCTGTTGTATACTTGGATCACCTCTTACTTTTCAAAAGTAAGCAAATCATAGCGAGATGTAGATGCATTCGAACCGTAATTTCTCGTATCAAAGGCTGTTTGAGGCAGCCAGAATAACCCCAGACCATCTCTTTTATCTATCACGTACTTTCTGACACCTTTGATCACCTTTTTTGGGACCTCCAACATTCGACCCAAAAGCATGAGGGGTACCTCATGGTTTTCATTGAAAATCAAACGATTGCAGTTTTGATCCTGAAAACAAAGACTTCCACTATGGTATGTATTCATTCAAATCGTTTCTCTCGATCCAAAGCAACCTCTGAAATCACATTTGTGAGACCTTGATATGCAAAATCTCAACATTTTCGCTCAAAACGCCATTTCACACTTTCCAAGATTGCTCACTATTTTTGTTCAAAATACCTCTTTTTTATAGCACCACAAGATGCGCCTTCAAAATTACTTCAAGGAAGCTTGAGGAGGTATTGAACGATCATCACATTTTACATAGTCGAGTGATACGAAATAGATCCACCAAGTCGTTGATCGGCCAGAAATTCCCATTCCGAGCAAGAAAATGAGCCGACGATTTTGACTGACAAAATGCAGTTTTCATGAATTGATTGATATATTTGAAGCTGATAAAGTGAAGAATTGTGAATGGGAGGGTACTTTGGCTTAGTATGGCTACCAGATTACGTTTTTCTTACATACCGCCAAATCCAACATATAGTTTCGATGATTTTAGCTATAATAAATGTCGTGATATTAGACAAACAAGGCTCGCATGCCATAGTAAAAGTCTTCATTTTGGTGATAAAATAGCCATCAGTGATCTCAATGAGGTGTACCTGTTTGGTGCTAATTGCCTCAGCAAGTGATCTGCCACATTTCTAACGCTGTTTTGAAATATTTAGAGAGCCTTCATGTGATGTTGTGGTCACTTATTAACCTGCTCCTTAAATTGATTCTTCCCGCCTCTTTCTTTCTTTTACATTTTTTCCTGCACTTAGGAACAGTGCACTTTTTACCTTCTCGTGGCTGATCCTGTTAATCAAATGGAAACATTTGAGAACTAGATTCAGTGCCTAGGGTCTGGGGCAAGGACGACAGCTGCTTGACTAAAAGAGCGCCTTTCTTTATATGAAAGCAGCTTGGATCAAATGAATATGACAGAAGGCAACCTTCAGCTTGAAGCTGTCTATGACTCAGCGAAAGAACAAGAGGCACCAGTACAAGAAGAGCAGTTTTTTTCAAACCGCAAAAAAGACGACTACAAGAAGCCAAATGCCGTTACCATCACAACAGAGGAAGTTCAAACTGACAAAAAGCTGATGTTACAGACGAACACACTGAAAACGAGTACAGCACAAACCCCACAGAATGGACAAACTACACCAAATCTGATGTATTATATTACCCAACTAACCGTACAAAAGCCAAGACATTGCCACCTGTGCTCATCAAAGTTCAATACGCAGCCAATGGTGCTTTTTTTCATTTCTGCAGACTTGGAACAACAACCTTTAGCAGCACAACAAAAATGGTTCATTTCGTTGATTCAGAATTCCCGCAAGAGCTCCTGGTCAAGATTGTCTGCTTGCTGCCAAATTGGCACGACAAGTGGCAACTGTCGTTGGCCAATGCAGTCATTAAAAGAAGGATTGAAAAAGCAATCACCGTGAGAGAGGTGGATGCGAACGAAAAGAACCCATTGAAAATCAAAACGGCAAGAACTGTGTCGGTATCAGCTGTGAAGGATATCAACGTCGACAGGGTAGCATCAGCTATTTCATATGCAAAAAAGATGACAGCTCTCAGCGTAGAAAGCACTAGTATCCCCAAATACGCAATGAGAGCAATTCTGGTGGCAGCCTCAAAGAAAAGCCAATTGGAGGTTTTAGGACCTCAAGGCGTCTATTCTTTGTTTGAAAGAAACTTTGTTCAACTGAACAAGCTGGACAGCATCCTTCAGCTTGAAGCTGTTTACGACTCAGATGAAGAGCAAGAAGAAAGTGAAGAACAAGAAGAAAAAGAGACATGGTTTCATAAGTGCAAAGAAGACGACTATCAGAAGACAAATGCCGTTGCCATCTCGATCGAAGAAATCAAAGCTGACAAAGAGCTGGTGGCACAGAGATTGGGAGAGGAATATGTTGAGTGTGTGATCTTTTTCTCCAAGTTCAAGCTGATGCGTTTGTGTATTCACCTGGATCAACAATCAAGTCTTGCGCAATTTCTGTCTCAAGGCTGAAGATTGAAGACGATGACAGCAGCAACACATTCGGCCAGCTTTGTACTCAAAGTAAGGCTACTGGAAAATGGAAGTTATCTATTTTATCATGTTATAACCGAATCCAAGCAGTATAAAGATCTCAAATCAGTTATCAATCAATAAATCATTATCCGTTTTATCATAACTTCTTTTATAGCAAACCTTTAGACATTACAGCCACCTTAGTTAAAAGAAAGCAGAAAATTATAATAGTGTTTTAAGTAGGACACTAGAGCGAGCTCTCGCTCATCAACAGTATGATGGACGCACGCTTTGCTCAAGCCTAATTGGTGGATTCAACGCTTTTTGCAGGCATAATTGGTGGATTCAACGCTTTGCTCAGGCTCAATAGATGGATTCAACGCTTTTTGCAGGCATAATTGGTGGATTCAACGCTTTTTGCAGGCTCAATAGATGGATTCAACGCTTTTTGCAGGCACAATAGATGGATTCAACGCTTTTTGCAGGCATAATAGGTGGATTCAACGCTTTTTGCAGGCATAATTGGTGGATTCAACGCTTTGCTCAGGCACAATAGGTGGATTCAACGCTTTTTGCAGGCACAATAGGTGGATTAAACGCTTTTCACAGGCACAATAGATGGATTCAACGCTTTTTGCAGGCTTAATAGGTGGATTCAACGCTTTTTGCACGCTTAACAGGTGGATTCAACACTTTTTGCATGCTTAATGGGTGGATTCAACGCCTTTTGCAGGCATAATAGGTGGATTCAACCAATTTCATCTTTTTCACTTGTCGAGGATTACCTACCTCTCTGTCATTATCTCCAACACTGTTGTGAAACACTAAAAGATAGCTTTCATGTGAGCTTTGTTTTGATGTCGTAATCACAGATAACCTCCCTAAAATGATTTTTCACATCTCTTCCTTTTCTTTCAACTTCTCTTCTTACATTTACTCCTGCACTTGGGAACAGTGTACTTTTACCTTCTCGCGGTTGATTATTTCAATCAAATGGAAAAATTTGAGAGCTAAATCTAGTGCCCAGGGCCTGAGGTAAGGATGGTAGCTGCTTGACTAAAAGAGCGTCTTTCTTTTTATCAGAGCAAAATGACTCAAATCAAAATGATAGATAGCAATCTTCAGCTTGAAACGGTCTATGAATCTGACAAAGAGGAACAAGAAGAACGAGAAGCACCAGCACAAGAAGAGCAGCACTTTTCAAACCGCAAAAAAAGAAGATTACAAGGACCAGAAAGCTGCTGTCATCTCAACTGAACAAATCAAAGCCGGCAAAGAGCTGATGGTATAGAGATCGGGAAAAGGATCCCAGGAGGGTGTCCAAGTTCAAAATCATGATTGCAAGCTTCGACTTATTTGTGCATTCACAAGGATCAACAATCGACGATTGTACCAGCGCCACAATCAACAACGAGCCTGTGGTATATGCGAAGATACAAAGCAAGGGAAACTTTTTTTATGAAGTTTCTGTGTTCGTTGGTTACGTAGAGCTGCTCGCGATTGCTGGAATCGTTGATGCTGGTGATGGTGCCGAGCCCATGTTGTTTTTCGATTCTTCAGTGAAGCCATTGCGCCATATCATTACTCCACTGGATGAACTTTATAGCACGAAAGTGATGTTGAGAAAGACTCCAGTGGCAGTTGTCGCTAGCGAACGCCTTCTCAAGCAATATTACAAGCGTGATGCCAGTCGTTTGCGGTCGTTCCACAGCAGAGGCTTGTATGACAAAGGTTTCTACCCCATCAACCCTTTGAGGGTAGCTGAGCATCCTGACACCACCAACAAGAATATGCTCTTGATTCTGGAGTCATTTATTCTTCAAAGGTTTATGAAAAGAACCTTTGTGTTTGACGAGTTTCAAGCAATGGTGACCAAAATCAAAGCTTGTTCAGTTGCCGTCTTGAAGATGAAGATTGAAAACAACAGCAGCAGCAACACATTCGCCCAGCTTTGCACTCAAAGTAACGCCAGTGGAAAATGGAAATTCGTGCTGAACCTTCTCTCAGCAATGGAAAAAGAAGGGGCTAGTTTCTTCAACGATGACCAGGCCACCATAATCAAAAGAAAGAAGGACATCATTCAGTTGGGCCAATCTGGTTTCTTCAGTCTTTTGAACAGTAGAAACATGAAGCAGATTGAGCTTGTATTCATTAGTAACTACGTAGTATAGTTTTTATATCAATATCCATTAACGAGCCGCCTGCACGTAGGTTGGTTTCCACCGAAGCGAAGCGTAGGTCAGGAAACCACCCGAAGTGCGGAAAGGCTCGTATCCATTAATAAATATACTATATTTACCCAGTAACAAAAACTAAGGCTCTTTTGATTTATTTATTAATTTCTCTATTATTCGACATGGAAGATCTAGAGGTTATACCATCGCTAGTCTGAGGAACAAGAGGCTTAATAGAGAAGGGGGTATGTTGAGGTATTTATCTTGTGGATGATTCGCGCCATTTCTGGCCAAATTTCTGTACAACAGGAATGCAAATGAGATAGGCGACAACACACATGATTGCCATCAAAGTGCTATTGAACGAATTGAATGTTAGCTGTATACCTATTTGATTGATGAAATCAACTTACTATGCCCAGCCATCGCCCATCGATGCTCTGATCTGTACCGCTGTCAATGAAAAGATCATGCCGCAAATGTTTCTTGTGAAATTGTTGGCAGAAACAACTAGACGAGTGTTGGTTAGACACAGCATTAATCACTGCAAATGTTAAATGTAGTACCTGAGGCGGCCTTTGTGTGATGGGAGTCTACAAGGTATGTGTTTGCTACTGTGATTGTAAACATGATGCCAAATGTAGCTGTCAAATGCCCATGAATGAGTGAAAAAGAGCCATAAGCATGCAAAATACGAGCAACTTACCAATGGTATAGGAAGCCAGTGGTCCCATGAAATGCGTTGGGACATGCAAAAACCATCCGTACATGACAGCGCCAAGAGCAATCAATGGCACGCCAATGTAGATGGGTCTTAAACGCAGTTCTTTAACTGCTTCGCCATTGTTCTTTGCCACTGCCTTGTGGTAGAGCTTATCCGAGATGGCACCGGCAAAGATAGATCCAGAAGTGTTGCCCAGACCTCCTGCCAGATAGCAGAGGCCGATGGATCCAGTGGGAAATTTGTATACAGATCCAAATGTCTGAGGCAAGATGGTGACGAGAAAGTAGAACCAACCAAACGCAATACTGATGGGCAAACACACCAATGCAACTTCCTTTTTCAACAGTAGCTCCAGACTACCAAACTATACCCAGCTGTCTTAGTCATTGAATGCTAATGTTAGGCTGTGCTTGTATACTCACTGGATTAAATTTGAGTCTCTCCAAACGCTCCTTCAAGTTGGCTGGAGGCAGCAATTTCTTTGAATTAGGAATGTACAGAGTTTCCTTGAGAAAGATGAAATTGAGAATAGTCAAGACGCCGCCCATGATTGTTTTGATGTAAAAGATCCAGCGCCATCCAAGGTATTGATCAATGTATCCGCCTACAATGGGAGCCACAGCAGGTCCCAAGATAGTACTAGTTAAACAAAAGGGCCAAGGTTAGCAGGAATTCTGGTTTCGCTTCAAGTATATAAATAAGGTGTTTTTACCCTAAAATGTAAATTGACATTGCTTTTCCACGTTCATGTGGTTCAAAAATATCAGATACACTGCCACCGCCTACAGCCTGTCCAGCGCATGCGAATATGCCTTGCAGTAAACGGAACGCAAAGAAGAGGCCCAGACTAGTAGAGATACCACAAATGATGGTACACACAGTGTAAAGAATCATAGCGACAATGTAGATCCAGCGTCTGCCAATGCGCTCGCTCAGAGGGGCCCAAAAGAGAGGCTATGACAGATCAGTTTAGTATGGTGCTGACTTTTATCAATGCGTGTGTGTGGTTCCAACTTACAGCCAGAGCATTCATCAATAGAAACAATGCAATCGTAGCGTTGATCAGCTAGATGAAAATGAGACGAATCAGCCCTTGTGTGTGCTATACAGTCTGTTGTATCATACAAACTTACAGTGAGATTTGTGTCAAAGTATACCATAATATCGTGTGTAGCAGGCATCTATGAATGCAGATGGAGGTTTAGCTGTTTGCACTAATGTAAAGAGATGTAGATGACCTACATAGACTGCAGAGGAAAAGTATCCCATGAATGAATTCATAGACACAACGAGTAATAGGGCTGTCTTCTTGCCTTTGGGCCAATTCTACCATGTAGATGAAAGATTAGATCAATTGTAGATCACACAGATCAAAGCACTGTTGCTTACCATTGGGTTTTCTGGATCCTCCTTGTAATTGTATGCTGTGGTGTCATTCTTTGCAGCTTCTTCATTGTATGATTCGATTTCAGCAATATCTTTATCTTGGAAACTGGCCGACAATGTGTTGCTATTATTGCTATCGATGGAAGGCGCTATGCAATCAGTTTAGTTTTCTGCAATGTCGAGATGCTTCACATGCTAGTTGAAATTTACGTTTTTCTGGATGTGTGTTACTCATTTTTTTGTTCAGAGATCAAGGGAAAGGAGACAGAAAATCACAAAAGTGAAGGCTCTATATTTATACGATGGATCTCGCAGCACACACAACACTTTTTAGTGTAATTTATAATGTTTAACCGTGATGAATCAAGCCTTGAGTAACATGGCCATTCTTTGATCTTTTATACCCAGAAGAATAATGGTGTTATCCACACTCAATCAGTCGCAATCAGTGTGCCATGCCCTCCAGATCCGATCAAACAACTGATCTCACCTTTAGTCCGTAATGATGGATTATTTATACAACAAAACCGACAGTACGCTAGCAAGAATCAACAAAACATGCCTGAGAAAACACAAGATCAAGCCGCTTTTCTCAGACTTTGATGTAAATGCCAGCTTGAAAAATATCAACTTAGTAATAAGAAGCTTTTTTTTTTTCTGGGGAAACCAAAATGAAGCTTACACAAATACCCTAATTGAGCGAAATCACACCGCAACATCCATGCAGTGCTTGTATCCAGAATCTCCTGTAAAGCCGGAAAATAAGATCGCCGAATGCGCATTGCCGACAAGTGAATTATAAATCAAAAAGCTGTTTATTCTCATACATCATATTTAAGACTTTGAAACATGGATAAGCATCCAATACTGTTTTTATATGCTTACTTGAGCGAGTGGCATAGACAACATAGGGTATCGCAACGATGAATGGCATTGTCAGTATTTGAATTACTCCATCTTGTCAAATCTGCATTTCTGATTTGATCTACCTGATAAGCACGCTTTATCATTCTTCATTGCAATTGAAAAAAGATGCATGATTTGAGCAAATATTCAGTTTTATTTTACAGAATTAGGGGTGTGATATGTAAGAATATAATGTAGGTATGGTACAGTCTATGATGGGGGAGGAATTGGTATAGATAATTAGTGCTGTTGTTGTTGCAATTCTCTTTCTTCTCTTTGTTGTCTCCACTTTCCACCAAACTTTTGGACGACAGGCACACAGACAGAGAATACGACCAAGACCATCAGTGAGGCAAAAGTACTAGAATAGCAGCATGTTAGGTCATTTATCACTGCAATGTACTCTTATTCAACTTACTATGACCATCCGTCACCAAGAGATCCTCTGATCTGGACACCAGTCAATGAAAAGATCATGCCACACATGTTACGAGTAAAGTTGTTGAGAGAGACAGCTAGTATTTAGTAAAAATCAGTATCCAAGCTGTCATCAGTGTCGAATATAGGACTTACCAGAAGCAGCTCTTGAAGTATTGGCTTCAACCAAGTAGGTGTTTGTGGCAGAGATGCTCATCATGAGACCGAAACAAACTAGCGGATGCAAAGGTGAGTTGACACAATCATGCTATGCATTTCAAATAAACAACTTACATAATGCAAAACCGATCAAAGGGCCCATAAAGTGTACTCTGGCGTGAAGAAGCCAACCGTAAATAAGACTTCCAGCAACCATGAATGGAAGGCCAATGTAGATGGGCTTGAGACGGAACTCCTTGACAGCTACACCGCCATTCTTTTGCGTACAGTAATTGTTGATCTTGTCTGAAATGATGCCAGAGCCAACAGCACCCAGAATGTTACCAACACCACTAGCCAAGAAACAGAGACCAATTGTGCCAGATGAAAAGCCATAGATTTCAGCAAAGGTAGGCGAAAGAATGGTAACGAGATAATAGAACCAACCAAATCCAACACTGACAGGAATACAGATGATGGCTGTTTCTTTTCTCTTCAAGAGGAGCAAACTTGTAAACTACAAGAAAGATGGTTAATTAGGGGTATTACAGAATATGAAGGACAATCACACTTACAGGATTGAATGTGAGTCTGCTCAATCTTTCCTTGAGGTTGGCAGGAGGAGCAACTTGCTTCTCGGCAGGAACATAGAGTGATTCAGGGATCAAGAAGAAACTGAGGATGGCAAATGCACCGCCAATGATGGTCTTGATGTAAAAGATCCATCGCCATCCCAAGTTTTGGTTAATGAAACCACCACAGACGGGAGCAATGGAAGGGCCGAGAATTGTACCCAGCATGTAGAGACCCATAGCTCTGCCACGTTCACGAGGTTCAAACATGTCAGAGATGCTGCCACCACCGACAGCTTGACCAGCACTTGCAAAGATACTTTGCAATAGTCTGAATGCAAAGAAAAGGCCAAGGTTGGTAGAGACGCCACAGACAATAGTACATACACAGTAGAGAACAAGCGACACAACGTAGAGCCATCTTCTGCCAATACGTTCACTCAGAGGTGCCCAGAAAAGAGGCTATATAAAGGTATGTTAGGTTTTCTGATGATGAGCACGCTCATGGTATGTACTTACAGCAATAGCATTAAACGCCAAATAAAGAGCAATGGTAGCATTGATAGTCTAATAACAATGATGGTAGATTTAGCAAGTGTGTATGAGCAATTTCACAATGAGTTACTTGCTTACTGTAAGGTTAGTATTAAAATAAACCATGATATCATGGACGGCAGGCATCTAATAAGCAATCAACGTTAGTAAACACAAAGTGCATACGCTTATATTAGACCTTACATAGATGGCAGATGTAAAGTAACCAATAAATGAATCAAGAGAAATTGCCAACAAGGCGAGGTACTTTTTTCTTTCTGGCCAATTCTATATATAATGAGGAGAAACATGAGTTGATCTGGGTCATTGCTGAACAAAAAAGCATTGTGCTTACCACTGGGTGATTGGGATCGTCTTTGGGATTATAGACTGGTGTTGCAGTTTTATTTTCAATGTAAGATTCGACTTTGGCAACGTCTTGCTGGTCATAGTTTGAAAGAGCAGTGCTAGTACTATCATTTGAGTTGGATTCTGCAATCGAGTTTTCTGTTATATACATGTCAGTGAAAGAGTCGATTATAAGCAACGGTAGGTGTAGCCTACCTTTTCTGTTATTCTGAAAGTCCATGTTGATGTATTTCTGATTTGAGGGATCACAAAATCCAAGTTGACAAGGCCATCCTTTTTATATACATTTGCTGATCCCGGACTTTGAAGCGTTTCAGCCTTGTAAATTATCCGTGCCGACTGCAGATCCTTTAAACTTGGTAGCAATCATCTATAGAACACCATGCTAAAATGCAAGAAACATCCTCAGAAGCATTTAGACATTATATCAAAACGTTTCCACTTTGAAGATGGCATTTTTTTATCCAACAGCATACCAGATCAAACATTTTTGCACTTGATGAATAAGACGTCGGCTTTGATTTATCCGTGGTTGCACTGGAGATGCCTGCACATGATGAATGGACACAAAGCTACATCCAATGGTTGCCATAACCATTTAAGCGGATCAAAAAAAGCTACGAAAATAAACGCATTTGGGAATATTACTTTTATTATATTGCTGCTTACAGATCAAGCAACGTGTCTATTAGCTTTTATCTTGGATCTGATTATTAGCATTGACGACTTTGATATGTACATTATTTATTGGGATGCAACTTGTTGAAGCGAGTTTATGGAACCATCTACACAAAAGGCGTATACTATTTGATGAAGGTGCTTTGGATGCATTGCAACTATACCATGAATAGACAAAGTTTCGGCATGGATATAGTTTGCCGCTGTTTCGCGCTCACTCGGATCTTCAGTAGTGCTCCAAAAAAAAAGCATACAATTATCCACTTCCGATAATGACTCAAAACTCCATAAATCCGCACTACCATTTGGCATTGAAGCAGATCAGGAATTAGTAATCTGCCTAATTTGGACATCATGTGCGATTTCGCAAAACTTGTCATCACTTTCATGCATTTGCGCCATTGGTGGTATAGTACGTCTATTGAGTGCTTGCATTACGATCAGATAAGACAACCATATTTACAAGATGATACCAATGATCAAGGACATTGATAGGGATGTGGCTCAGCGCAACTTTACACATTTTGGTCTATACGAGTCAGAACCTTCTTGTGATCCCTATAACGAGTAGACTTATCTGATCCTAATCAATATGACGTCTATTGACTCAAAAGAAAACGCTAGCACAACACATGTCAAAAATGTATCGTACGAATGGCATGAAGATTCTTATAAATGATCATGAGTATACTCCTGCCGTTGAACGATGGAGAAGGATACAATCCTCGCTCATTTCCGGCTTTACCAATGCTTATAATTTTCATAGTATGTATTAGGGAGTATATTATTAAGATAATGATAATAAATTAGGCATATATAAAAGTACATTAATGGCGCTGCTGCTGTTGCTGCAACTCTTTCTCTTCTCTTTCTTGTCTCCATTTTCCTCCAAATTTTTGAACCACAGGCACACAGATGCAAAATACCACCAAGCACATCAAAGCAGCAAAGGTACTATTATAAAATTTAGTCTTTTGATACAGCGGACAGAACAAGCAGCTCAACTTACTAGGACCATCCATCGCCAAGAGATCCTCTGATCTGGACACCCGTCAATGAAAAGATCATACCACACATGTTGCGAGTAAAATTGTTGAGAGACACAGCTATTATGAGGAGATTAGTATTGCATGTTTTGTGAAATAGGTTGCAAAATCCTACCAGAAGCAGCTCTGAATGTGTTTGCTTCAATCAGGTATGTGTTTGTAGCCGCAATGCTCACCATGAGGCCAAAACTAAACAATCCAAATCCCACAAGAGGTCCCATAAAGTGAGTGTGTGAATGAAGAAGCCAGCCATAGAGAAGCGAGCCCGTAACCATACAGGGAATACCAACGTAGATGGGTCTTACACGGAACTCTTTGACCGCTACACCTCCGTTCTTTTGAACAGAATAGGTGTTGATCTTGTCAGCTACAATACCAGAGAAAGCAGCTCCAATGATATTGCCGGCACCACTTGCCAAGTAGCAGAGGCCAATGGTTCCAGACGAGAAGTGATAGATCTGACCAAATGTAGGTGCAAGAATAGTCACCAAGTAATAGAACCAACCAAATCCAACACTGACAGGGATACATATGATGGCCGTTTCCTTTCTTTTCAAAAGAAGCAGACTTGTAAACTAGGGGGTTTTAGGTTAGCTCTGTGGTTGTTGCAGAGATGAACGGGACATGCCAAACTTACAGGATTGAAAGTAAGTCTGCTCAATCTCTCCTTGAGGTTGGCAGGAGGAGCCAGTTCTTTGCTAGCAGGAACATAGAGTGACTCAGGGATCAAAAAGAAACTGACAATGGCAAATACACCGCCAATGATGGTCTTGATGTAAAAGATCCATCTCCATCCCAGGTTTTGATTGATGTAGCCACCACAGACGGGAGCAATGGAAGGGCCGAGAATTGTACCTAGCATGTAAAGACCCATAGCTCTGCCACGCTCATGAGGCTCAAACATGTCAGAGATGCTGCCACCACCGACAGCTTGACCAGCACTTGCAAAGATACTTTG
>JAXQGS010000301.1:0-22503 GCA_037040325.1 Mucor sp. M7501 | reverse complement strand
TAGCAAATCGCACAATGCAAATTGGATTGATTGGTTGGGTTTATTGCCTCTTGTGGATGTTTATATGTCCTAGGTCAATTTGGCATGCCACATGAAAATGTCTGCCTTCTCTTATTTGGGTTAAAATGCATAAATTACTGCAATGGCAGCATCATCACTTCCTTTCGGATCATTACATTTCGTGAGACACAGCAGCTGCAATTTAGCTAGGGAATTAGCATCTCACATTAAGCTTGACATTGTAAAAAAGTCAAATCCACAGTTGCCGGTTACTTAAGGAGGGTTTTCATATGGTAGTGGAAAGTTGAAAAGCGAAATGCTGTCAGCATTTATCAGTTGTATTTATTGAGTAAGGTTTTTGCTGCTATACAATGGATACGAAAGCATACTACCTAGAATCTAGTATGCTCGCTAGCGATTCAATCATTAGTATCATCGTTGTTCTCCTCCTCGTCGTCGCTACTTTCAAAATCGCCATCGTCAGGACGAAGTATACGTAGCCTTTTTGGCTTTCTGAAGAGGTTTTGTGGTATAACAATTGCCATACTATCATGTCTTTCTTCTTCTTTGGTCCAATTGTCTTGCGCTTCGTCATCCTCAATCGAAATACGATCGTCGTAAATACAAGTGTTTGGGTCGATCAAGCATGAAGAAACATTCTTGCTGGCGACCACTCGTTTGCCCTGAGGTGATGTAGGTGATTTTGACGTTTTGGCTTCTTCTTTCTCCCATTCTGCTATCTCAACATCATCTCCCTGCTTCCACGTTGTGTCGGCTGAACTGACAAAGCGTTCCCAAGAAGCATCTCCACCACTGTTGTTGATCCATTCAACTATTCTTTGTTGGCCTCCATAGTATACACCGCAATGTTGCAAGTCATTGAAAGCCTTCTTTTTACAAGGTTTGCCTTCAAACCCGGTGGCGATGGCTGGTGAGATGCTTTCAGAAGAGGATTTTGAGGCAATTTCTGTAAGAGTAGGTTAGTTATTTTTCTCTGATGTACGCAGAGATAGCAAGCATAGCTACCTGTTGTTAAATAATCATCACCACCAGGCGTAAACTTGATAGGCTGTGGTAAATGCTCTTGCTGATACTGGCGCTGCAATTTTTGCTGTTGATGTGCTTGTTGTCGATACTGTTGAAGAGTTTGGTATGACAGCTGCTTTTGATGGCTTGTTGCTTGTGATGCCTTGGGTTGATGCTGCTGTTCATTGATCATTGTTTGCTCTTTTGCTTGTAATAATACAGCTGGTACATTGTGTCTGACAGGCACTGGAGCAGATACTGTGGGAAACACCAAATCATCAAAGGGTGATACAGGAGGCTCTGCCTTTGGTTTAGTAGCTTTCATGTGCAGTTTATCGTCATTTTCCAATGTAGGAGGTATTCTTTCCAAGTCCTCGGATTTCGTGATTGATAAATTGTCTCTTTGATCAGGAGCAGGAGCAGGAGCACTACCATATATATCTGTTTCGTGCGTTTTCTTCTTTTTGATTTTGTGCTCAAGAGAAAGCTTAATTGCCGTCTCTGTATCCCGTGCAAATTGGCGTTCATCGTAATCACACTCTGCACTAACGTTGTTACGTTCTGAGCTTTGCTTATTTTGTAGGTTATTCTTGTTCAGATGAGCATTGTTCTGGCTGATGTTGTAACCTTTGAGAGAAAGCATGATGGCCGTTTGCAGATGGTGCTGATATTGGTCGTCGTCAGCAATCCCTTTAAAAAGATTATATGATGGTATCGTTGTTGGGTTTTCGTTTTCTTGCTTTTGCGATTGAAGGTGTATCTTCGCTTTATCAAGATCATCGCCCATAGCCAGAATTTTTCCAAGAGAATCAATGGCTGTATCTATTACCTCAATGTGCCTTCCATCAAATGCTGAGAGCATGCTCAATGTAGCATCGACTAACTGCAATGTTGATTTCCAGTAATCTTTTTCAGATATTTCAAGTTGCTGCTTCATACTTGGAGAGATTTTCTGTCACTTTTGGAGTACGGATTTAAAAAAGAAATGCGAGGTTTACGATCAAAAATCAATTTACTATATATATATCTGCATACTACGAGGATGTCATATGTTTCCTTTTCGTGTAAACTATCAAACACAGACACAATGATTAATTCAAGAGATAGCCAGTCTTGGAAAAAAAAAGGCTACAGTAGCTAATCAGATACAACTCCATGTGAGCGAGCAATACCGGTGGATCAGAATTGCTGATGCTCATTTTCAGGTAGCCTTCCATTTGAAATGGTTTAGCCTTTAGTTGTCGTAAATAAATGCATGTAGCTAGGTTTTCAGGGCTTGAATAAGGTTGTAAATAAGTGCATGTATTTCATATGATTAGACTTAATAGGCAGCCTTTTTCATTATTCATCAGATATGGCCAATCCGTGTCGAAGCGGTTCAGAAAGCCATAGCAGAACATCTCACCGAAGCTGTCGTCTGAACCCAAAAAAACGTGCCTAATAACGAGGGGAGACCCTTAACATGTATACTCAAATTTCAAATTTCAAAATGCAGCAACACGCAATTGGAACCTACAGAGTGACACCGGCAGAGATTGAGCGTAGCGAAAGCAATTTTATGCGTCTATATAGTGTCTTTTACTATACTGAAAGTATCTGCTAGGGCAAAACACAGCCTAGCTGGGATTGAATTTTAGAGGCTCCTCTTCTTCTGGTCTTCCAGATCAACAAAATGGACATCCGAAAACCTTTCAGGGGCATTTACACAAGATTTTTCTATCCGAACAGCAGGTATTTCTCTAGACCTATACATGCAAAATTGAACGAGGAATCCAATGGTGTTGATTTCAAAGCGATTCCTTTAGTCTGTGGAGAGCAACTATCAAAAAATGCAAAACACGTTTTTTGGGGAAACGTCTACAAACACTATAAGAAAGTGGTCGCAAGACACTTTTACATGCTCCAATGCGTTTCTACGATTGTTTTGAGCATAGAAATACCTTAGTAGAAAACTTCATTTTCAAGGTGAAAACCTCCATCATTCAAAATCATCAAATTTTCCCTTGCTGGTACAAGGCAAAATTTTCGAAAAATCGATGATCAACTCGTCCCCCTAAAAATTGCTGAAAAGTAATTCATAGCCTAACTTCAGGTCGTAGAACACGATTACACTTGTTTTGAGGCCGAGATCGCGCTTTGTTGGTGAGGTACAAGCGATTTAAACGCTTGATTTTACAGTGGTAAATACCTTTGAGGGCTGCTCACAGAACATTGCGCTTAATAACATCTGATTTAATGATCTGTAGTTTATCATCTAGTGAAACAGTGTATTATTAAAGTCTTTGTTCATTAAAAAACGCGAAATTTCCAGAGGATTTCTGTATAGATTTTCCCAAAAAGCGTGTCTAATACTCAAAATCAATGGAAAAAAAGACTGTTTTTGTAGCAGGTATTGAATCGATTGACTGACACTGTGTCATTTGACAGATGAGTGAAAAGAAGGATGTCTCTGACCCGACTCTGACATAGCCTTCCCTTACTCTTAGAAACCACATACTATTAATCCATTTCGTAAGATTCAACATTGCATTATTTGGGTGAGCCCGCTGCAGGTCCGAGCTGTGCATCCCCCATTATTAGAACGAAGGTCGAAAGAATCATCGTAGCAAAGCGAGGGTCGACTTTTTTTCACCTAGTTCTGTGGTGGATTAGAGCTCGTGTCATTTTAAATTTGAAATGTATTTATCTTTTATTTTTATTTAGAAATTAACAAGTATTAAAAAATAGACGATATAAAGCATAAGTTGTCAAAGAAAAACGGATAGTAAGGAAAGATATATACACAAAAGCGAATATAAATATGAGGGATGATTATGAAGGAGATAATAGGTATAAAATTTAAAAGAATCTTCTCTTGACCCATTTGTAGGATTCCACAACGGCAATGTACAAAAAGACAGAGGCAACTGTCATTCCCCACTCCCAAGAGATGGGCTTATGTCTAAAGACTTCAGTATTCAAGACGGGAACGTAGAGAGCAACGATCAGCAAGATGATACCAAACAAAGTGGACCAGAAAAGATACTTGTTTTGAGGACCTCTCAAAGCAGAGATGGACCAGGTAGAGTTACGGAGATCACGACAGGTAAAACCGTGGAGCAATACGATAACAGTCAATGTAGCAAAGAGAGCACCACGAGCACGGAAGACTTCATCACATGTATCGTTGTAATGGCCGTTACAATCTTCACCGAGGTTGCCGGTACCATAACCATAGAGCACGATGATAAAGTTGGCCAAGCAAATGACACCAATGGAAAAACCGTAAAAGATGATATCAATTAGATTAGACTTGCTAAAGAGGCCATCTTTTTCAGAGCGAGGGGGTTGAAGCATTTGGTCCTTGTGAACAGGCTCGAGACCCAAACTCATAGCAGGAGGAGAACTAGTCAAGATGTTGTTGAACAGAATTTGAATAGGTGCCATAGGGAAGACGGAGCCACCGGATTGATCAATAAAGACCAAACCCAAAAGCAGAGGAGTCAATTCAGCAACATTACCAGAGACCATGTGGACGACGAAGCGAGCAATATTACCAAAAACACGACGACCTTCTTCAACAGCCTTCACAATGGTAGCAAAGTTATCATCAACCAGCACAATATCAGCAGCTTGCTTGGCTACATCAGAACCATTTTGGCCCATAGCAATACCAATATCAGATTCCTTGAGAGAGGGACTATCATTCACACCGTCACCAGTCATACCAGCAATTCTCTTGCGACGATGAAGAGCTTCGATCATCTTTACCTTGGTGTCAGGACTGCAGCGAGCAATAACGAGAGGGAGTTCGGGGAGAGCATCGATTTCTTCTTCAGTCATCTTGTCGAAACGTTGGGCTGTCATGACCAAATTTTCTCTACCATCGCCAATATGAGGTTTGGCAGCAGCCTTGGCGCGATCATACAATTCCTCGTCTTCTTCGGTGAGACCATAGGTAGAGGGCACAATATTGACTTCACGAGCAATAGCAGTGGCAGTAGCGATATGGTCACCTGTTAACATGTGAACGGTAATACCGGCTTTATGACATTCATCGACAGCATCCTTGGATTCCTTTCTTGGGGGATCGTAGATACCAACCAGCCCCAAAAAGACCATTTCATGTTCAATAGCTTCACGGACAAAGGTATCAGGAGCAATAGGACCATCATGCTTGATGCGGCGAGTAGCCAAAGACAAGACACGGAGACCGCCGCGGGCAAGAGATTCGACCTTGGGGAGAATTGCCTCTTGAAGCTCATCTTGAGTCATGGACTTGACATCACCAGCTTCAGACATTTGCATACCAACACAGCTTTCAAGGACACGTTCAGTAGCACCCTTCAAAAAGGCAATGTGAGAGCCATCAGGAGCACGACAAAGGACAGACATACGCTTAATAGAAGAATCAAAGGGATATTCAGAGATCAATTTCCAGCCTTCATCAGGGTTTTCCTTGCTGATCAAAGAGGGCTTTCCGTTGTGAAGCTTGTGCGCAAAGACTTGGAGAGCGACTTCAGTGGGATCACCAATACCAGACCATTCGCCAGTTGTCTTGTCCTTACGAACCTCACTCATGTTACAGAGAGCAGACGCATTGACCATCGTTTGGAAGCCATAATCCATGTTCTCTTTTGTCACAACAGAATTATCGGATTCGGATGTCACTTCACCTTCAATTTCAAAACCAAGACCGCTTACAGAGTAAAAGCCAGTACTAGGTCTCCAGAGACGAGTCAAGACCATCTTGGACTGGGTAAGAGTACCAGTCTTATCGGAACAAATGTTGGTAACAGCACCGAGGAGCTCGAGAGCAACGAGACGACGAACAAGAGCCTTGCTCTTTGCCATGCCATGGACACCAAAAGCTTGGGTGAGAGTGACTACAGCAACGAGACCTTCGGGAATGACAGAGATGGAAGTAGAAATGGCGTAAAGGATAACATCATTGGTAATATTGAACTTGGCAGCAGCGAATACAACGATAACAGCAACGATAGCAATAGCAAGCAATACTAAAGCCATGCGGTCCAGGGACTTTTGAAGAGGAGTTTTTGTATTGTCACCCGAATCCAACAAACGCTTAGCAATTTTACCAATTTCGGTTTGCATACCAGTTGATGTAACAATGGCCTTACCGCGACCCTTTGTCAGCACGGTACTTGAGTAACACATATTTACGCGATCACCGAGAGGAACATCTTCACCTTGAATGACATCAGAGACCTTGTTCACAGGCATAGATTCACCAGTCAAAAGAGCTTCATCGACATCCATGTTGAATGATCTGCAGGAAAGGTTAGTGCACCGGCTTCTTGTATCTTTTGGCTTGCTACATATACTTACTCTATAATTCTACAATCAGCACCGACGACATCACCACTCTTCAAGATAACAACATCGCCAGGAACTAGCTCACGGGTAGGAATTGTCTTTTGATGGCCATCGCGGATAACTTGACTGGTAGGAGAGGCCATTTGACGGAGGGAATCCATGGTTTTTTCAGCCTTGAACTCTTGCATAAAACCAACGAAAGCATTGAGCATCATAATAGCAGCAATGACAGCACCTTCAATGTAATCCTTGAACACAAAGGAGACGACCTGTAATAAAGGGTGAGTGATCTGGACGCTACAACAATCTATCAGCTTGAAAAACTTACCATTGCAATCAATAGAATGAGCACCATGATATTGGTAAATTGCTTGATCAACAATTTGACTGGGCTAACACCACCTTCACCTTCCATTTCGTTATATCTAGATTGAGATCTTCTCTCCTCAATCTCAGATTCATGCAAACCATCTTCGAGATCAGACTTGAGCAATTGCTGCACTGTATCCAGATCCATTGTATGGTAAGGAGGACCTTCGACTCTTTCACTTTCATCTATGCTCTTTCTTCTTCTCTTGACCAAGTTCATCTTGTGGATCATAATACTTCTAACTGATTTGGTATCGAAATCCATGGAACTGGTACCAGTGGATTGTCTTGTTAATGGCTTCTGAGAGTACTTTTCATTATGTTGAACTTGATATTCTTTTATTTCCTTGTTTTGAGATTCATCAAACTTGATGGTTGTCTGTGGTTGTTGAGATTGTTGTTGTGATTCCTCATTGTTGAGGATTTGAGGTTGAATATCATCTTGATTTGTGTTTGTGTTTGGATTAGAATTCATATAATGTTTTTTTTATGATTGATAGTAGAGAAAGAACCTTTGCAAGAATGATCTAATTGACATTTTGCTTTTTATATACTTTTTCACCAGTAGAAAAAAAACCCAGAAAATGTTTCTGATTTCAGAATTTTTGACAGAAACTTGAGAAAGCATTATTTTCCATTTGAACTGTCTGAAACTTATCACATGTACACCCTAATCCATCACATTTATTGGCTGGTTGCCTCCCCTTAAGTTCATTTTTTTCTATCTAACAACCTAAATGTTTCTAACGTTTCCACAATGATTTTGACGGAAAAAAGGCACTTTTCCATCTATATCCATTATATACCACCTGGCTCTGTTTTTACTTGATTTGGTAAATGTGATTATAATTAGTTTTTAGCCCCTTGTCCTGACTTCGTGTAAATCTGTAGAGTGGGGGGACATGTATCCATCGTGGCCCGTTCTATGGATGGCTAGCAGACATTTCCCATTTATAGGGTGGTAAAATGCCGTGTTTCATACATCGTTTATCCGATCTGTGTTGTGAAAAACCTTATGCATCTAGTATCAAATGTTGTAAATCAAAACCTATGCGTTTGCCTCGCTCATCATTTTTTTCCATGCAGAGGGAGATCGTATACCAGGCACACATCTTGGAATGTTAAAATGACATATGAAATCTGATAATTTCAAGACATCTACTGCTTTCTATTATCAATTTATTAGAAATTAGAAAACAGGGCATGGAATACTTTTGTTTTCTGATTCGCTAACAAAAGCATTTATAATCATTAATCTGATCTATTTTGAGACGTTGCTTGATGCAAATGTTGTTTGCTAGTGCTGCTCAGCACTCGATCCATGATGGTTGCCATGGGAACCAGTTGCCATGTTGCTATGACGTTGAGTTGCAATATTTTTGATCTGATTTCAGTTGATTGCAATGGAACTTGGAGTGCAATGTATGCCTGCAATGGCTCCAAATGAACCGACAATCAATGCAGATCCAAGTTGTAATGATGAACAATGACGGCAGTGACTCCTTTTACTTGATTCAGACACTCCAGCGACAGGTTCACTGCTTGCTGCGGTTATTCAATGTACCCATTTCGAAAAAAAAAACAAATGTTTACATTCATTATCGAGTGAAATTATTCATCTTGTCGCGTTTTGTACTTGTTTTATAGATAAAGATCATGTATAAACCTACTGGTATGTTGCATGCATGCTTATCCAGGCTACCAGAGCTATTACTAATTTGCTTTAAAGGTACAAATGTCACTCCTTTGGGAGCAAAGAGACGTTTTAGAGATGGTTCGAATGAGCGACCTATAAAAAGTGAGCCAGAGTATCATTCAAGAGGTAAGCAGCAGAATATACCCACTGAAATATACTTCTTACTAATAATCTGTTTATTAGATTATCGCTCATCTGGTTCATCAGCACCACCTCCTCCATCCAATCCAACATCTGATGGCTCAGCACCCAAGAGAAAGCGCAAGAGTCGTTGGGGAGATGAGCAACAAAAGGTCATTATCCCTGGTTTGCCTACCACCATTTCAAAAGCAAACAGAGATCAGTCCGAAAAGTATCTTTGTAAGTATACATCTATCTACGACAGGCAAAACATGATATTGACATGAATCTCTAGTGCAAATTAGATTGGAAGAAGTAAACAGAAAGATTCGCACAAATGATTTTACACCAAGTGAACGTGAAAGGTAAGGGTAAGATAAATCAACCACTAACGCATGCTGACCTGTTTGATAGATCGCCTTCTCCTGAACCCATTTACAATGCTGACGGTAAACGTGTGAATACCAGAGAAGCTAGATACAAAAAGAAATTGGAAGATGAACGCCATAGATTGATCGAAACTGCCATAAGAACTATTCCCAACTTTAGACCTCCCCTTGATTACAAGCGTCCTACAAAGACTCAAGAAAAGGTCTATATTCCTGCCAAAGAATTCCCTGAAATCAACTTTATCGGTCAACTCATCGGTCCTCGTGGAAATACATTGAAGAACATGGAATCAGAATCAGGCGCAAAAATCAGTATTCGTGGTCGTGGATCAGTGAAAGAGGGTAAATCAAGAACTGACGCAGCTGCCGGTGCTGGTCAAGAGGAAGATTTGCATTGTTTGGTTACAGCAGATACGGAAGAAAAGGTCAGAAAGGCTGTCAAATTGATCGAAAAGGTCATTGAGACCTCGGCTTCTGTGCCTGAAGGTCAAAATGAATTGAAGAGAAACCAATTGCGTGAGCTGGCTGCTCTGAACGGTACCTTGCGTGATGACGAGAATCAGACTTGTTTGAATTGTGGTGCGGCTGGTCATAGAAGATATGAATGTCCTGAAAGACAAAATGTCACCTCCAGCTTAACCTGTCATGTGTGTGGTGGTTTGGGCCATATTGCTCGCGATTGTAATCAGAGAAACAACCCTGACATGGCAAATCAATCTCGCGAACGTGATTCTCAACTCGATAGTGAATATATGAATCTGATGGCTGAATTGGGTGAGTCTGTTCCTGGAAGCGATGCTAACCGCGCTGTAAGTAATGTGTATCATCCTGATTGTAAACAGGTACTAATGATGTTACTCTAGTATGGTGGATCTGCTCCTTCTGGCGGCAATGCTGCTCCATGGCAACAATCCAGATCTGGTGGATCTGCCGCTCCACCATGGCAGCAACCTAGAACTGGCAGTGGCGCTCCTCCACCATGGTCTACACCCAGCACTAACAGTTACGGATCACCTGCTGGTAGAGATGTGCCACCTAGTGGCCAGAGTGCTCCATGGCAATCAGGCGGATACAACGCATATCAAGCACAGGGATACTACAATGGCTATGGGTCTTATGGATACTACGACCCATCTCAAGCACCACCACCACCACCTCCTCCAGGTGGTGCTGCACCTTGGCAGCAACAGCCTCCTCCACCTCCACCTCCATCATCGGATCAGGGCGTAGATCAATGGGTAAGTTTAATTCGAGTAAATGTTGATTCGCGACACTAACAAGCACATTAGGGCATGGCACCACCTCCCCCTCCTCCTTCATCGGATGACGCTCTTCCTCCACCTCCCCCTCCTCCATCGGATGACAACTCAACACAACCACCTCCTCCTCCTCCTTCTAGCTCTGCTTAATTAGTCTTTTTTTTTCTTCATTTTTTTTTCCCACATTCACAATAAAAAATCATTAGCGTATCTTTAATCACCAATTTGAAATTACGGGCGGGTTTCTTTTGACAGAAATTAAGAAACTTCTGTATGACGCATTTGTTCCTAAGAAGAATTGCGAGAATGCCGCGTTAATCACGACATTTACTTGAATCTTGCTCGGAAAGCTTGAGCAAACGTTGGTGTAATTGGGTCAGATAAAGGAAATTCAAGGGGTTGTTGACTTGAGGGGTTGATTCACTAATCAGGTCCAAAAAGGAAATGTGATTGTATAGGAACAGACATTTCAAACCAGCTAAACCTATTGGGTGGGCCTGTATTACGTTCTCTCAACCTCTTCAGTATATTCGCAGAGCAGTGAGATCATTCATTATAAGCATTTATACCAATATTGGGAACAAACCGATACATTTCATCCAGGATCGTTCAATTCTTTTGCTTCCATAGAATCAAGCTTGATTTTCCTTGTGCTTCCGTATGTACATGAACAACGTATTGGTGTTACAAGCAACCCATACAGCAATGTACATCTTTCTTCGAATTCTTTGAGCTAAGCATCATCATCGACCCTATTACATGATCGAGTTCTAGAATGTTATCATGTATTAGATTAATCTGATACAGCTGGATACGGCGCATCAAAAAGATGGAGTTACTAATTGAATCAGAAATTGACATGTAAGCGACAAGCCTGGCAGTTCTGATAGTTTCTATACAGTATTGTTCGGAAGCACGTATCTTCCTGCAAAATTTTTAGTTCTGTCTAAAGCTAAAAAAGTTAAAGCACATCAAAGAATGAGAACATCATGCATTCACCCAATGATGTGCTAAACTCGTTTTCGAGTTGCACACAACTGGCTCTAGATCAATGGACATGTAATGATGGAAGCGCATGTGTGTCTTCACGTTCATCATACGACATCATTAGCTAGCGATATGGCTTGAGCAGTGCGATCGATAGAGTAAACTTTAGGTCTTTTTCTTTTGTTTACATGTCATTTAGCCTTATTGACTAAAAAAAAATCAAGTTACGCTTCCAATGCTTCTTTAAATTCTTCTTGAGCACCGTGTGTTTCGGTCAATATGACTTAATCATCATTAGTTGCCGTAACTACTTGGTCTAAACATTGGATTGTGGAACGCGGCTAGACAAAGACTCGTATACTTGAAACTTTTATCCATTTCTGATATCATCATCATCACCAGAAATAATCGAGGAGCTAAAGCACAAGATGCAGAATCACCCAATATCCGGCTTCTGGGTGCTGATTGATTATATATATCTGCCGCCAAAAAGTCTAACCCTAAACCTTAAATTTGACACAAACACCAACACAAGCAAGATGATAAAGTAAGGGGCACATGTTTTACCGTTCATCAAGCCTAATTCTGTATGAATATCGTCATATATATCAGTCTATAATGCTCCATTTATCTTATAAATCTGGAATCCCTTTTTTTTCGAAATGGGTAAAATTGACCTTATGTTATGTAGTTTGTTTCCGCTCTTGAGTTCATGGATATGTCATGTCATGAATGCGACTACATAGGGGTGAATATCCAAGCGGAAAAACAGGCCTACAGGCTGACATCAACATGAACGATAGTTCAGTCGCCCACTACGTTAATTTTATCATTGTGAGAAGCTAATGATCATTCAAGATGTGACCAAAAGGCTGTCAAATTTATCAGTCTTCTTCAAAGACATCACATGATGCCATGCCAGGCTAATCCGAAACAGCTTCGTTCAAGCAAGTGTGAGTTTTATTCAGTTATGTGTGAGGGATAAAGTGCATAGAATTCATCTGGACAATGTTACTGAGATTAGTACTGAAGCTATCATTTGAATGACTAGTTGTGAGCAAGTTTACATTTCTTGCGAGGACGCCTGACCACCAATTTGGACTCGTAGACATTGGAACTTAAGCAATACTTGAATCCAGTGACAATGGCATCATCCTCGTGGAATGGCTTCAGCTCGCCTTGGCTTGGTACAATCAGATAGTTGCAATTGAATGGATGCTGGATGACTTGATAATCATAATCTTCGTCGTCATTAGCAAGCTGCTCAAGTAAACCGTTTACTTTGTCTGCTAAATCTTGAACTTGGAAATATTGAGCTTCATGTCTCAACTTTCTCAATCCTTCTTCTTTCTCTGGACGGATCTTTTGTGATCTCCAATATTCTAAAATGTCTTGAAATATTTCGCCATTTCTGTCAATGAAGACCTCCAATGCTGGGTATTCGTTTTCGCTATTTGCGTTACTGGCATTGCTGTGATAGTGTGCTTGCTCCTTGTATTTGCTAACCAAGACACTTGACTTCTTCATGGTATCGTAATTGATAAGAAAGGGCTTTCCACCTACGTTTAACTTGACTAATTGTACTTTGCTGGTCATGTTTTTAGAATGTAGAACAAAGAACAAAAGAAAGAGAAAGCAATGGTGCATGATTTTACCATCATTAAATACTTTATAGTGCCGACAACATCCATGAGGTCCTGATTTGATTTAACATTACAATTTGACAACTTTCCAGAGCCACATTCAACAGCCAATCAGTAATGATGCTGCAACAGACTTGACCAGCATATCTAAAAGATGGCAAGTTAACCATCCCCAGACTATGCCATTGCTGATGATTCATTTAACATGGACGTACCTGGCAGGACTAGATTATCAATCGAGTAAGCCAAGGCTCAAAGATCTGATAATAACAAAACATTGGTGCTTTTTCATAAAAAAATGAATGTGATGCTCTTTCTTTAACCAGTTGAAGCAACTGCTTCTTATATACCCGTCTGCTGCTGAGAGGTCAGTGATCTAACGCTACTTGCTACGATACAATAGAACCCAATGTGATTGGGAAAGATTGAGGGTTGATCTTTGATGAGTTAATTGAAATGTTCTTAGATAACTGTCTTTAGATTCAACATGAAGCATTTTAACAAGTGTTTACAGTACCTGATATCCTGCTTGATTAATCAATAACTTCATTATACTCAATTTAGGACAGCCCTTAGTTGTCGTAAATAAGTGTATTTAGCGAGGTTTTCAGGGCTTGAGTAAGGTTGTAAATAAGTGCATGTATTTCATATAATTAGACTTCAAGGGCAACCTCTTTCATTGTTCATCAGAATGGCCAATCCGTGTCGATGCGGCTCAGAAAGCCATAGCAGAACATCTCACCGAAGCTGTCGCCTGAACCCATAGTCGGCCACCTGGACAGCCTTAAATGTCAGCCATGTGAAAGATGAGTCGGCCACCTGGCCAGCTTTAGATACATGGCCAATAGCAAGGAGAGACCCTTAACATGTATACTCAAATGTCAGATTTCAACATGCAGCAGCATGCAATTGAAACCTACAGGGTGTCACCGGCAGAAATTGAGCGTAGCGAAAGCAATTTTAGATGTCTATAGTATCATTTACTATATTGAAATTAGCTGCTAGGGCATAACAACAGCCTAGCTGGGATTGAATTTTAGAGGCTCCTCTCTTCTTCTGGTCTTCCAGATCAACAAAATGGACATCCGAAAACCTTTCAGGGGCATTTACACAAGATTTTTCTATCCGAACAGCAGGTATTTCTCTACACTTTTAAATGTGAAATTGAACAAGGAGTCCAATAGTGTTAATTTCAAAGCGATCCCTTTAGTCTGTGGAGAGCAACTGTCAAAAAATGCAAAACACGTTTTTTGGGGAAACGTCTACAAACACTATAAGAAAGTGGTCGCAAGACACTTTTACATGCTCCAATGCGTCTCTACGATTGTTTTGAACTTAGGAACACCTTAGTAGAAAACTTCATTTTCGAGGTGAAAACCTCCATCATTCAAAATCATCAAATTTTCCCTTGCCAGTACAAGGCAGAATTTGACAAAAATCGATGATCACTTCGATCCCCAAAAAATCGCTGAAAAGTGATTCATACCCTAATCTCAGGTCGTAGAACACGATTACACTTGTTTCAAGGCCGAGATCGCGCTTTGTTGGCGAGATACAAGCGATTTAAACTCTTGATTTTACAGTGGTAAATACGTTTGAGGGCTGCTCACTGAAGATTGCGTTTAATAACATCTGATTTGATGGTCTGTAGTTTATCATCTAACGATACAGTGCATTATGTGCTTAAGAGGGACACGCAAGAAGCTTGGATCGAGTTTGACATTGTCTCAATTTCAGGTGTGTTGTGCAAATGGTCAATCTATGCTTGCTCCTTTGAGATACATACCACCATAGGCGAGAGATTTGTTGATCAGAAACGATACGATTGCAAAGGAGTTCAAGAATGATACTACGACTTGCAATTCAGCATTGAGTTTCACCTCCATGAACACTGATCTGGACAGAGAATATGCCAATGAGGAACATGGAGCGTACGCATTCCGCATCTATGGAAATGTTCATCACCGTAGTTCGGGGGTGGTTTACAGCTCGCAAAGTGTGAAATTGCAGCCTCATTGGTCATGTATACAAGCTTTAGAGTTCAACCCTTGGATAGGCTACATATTTTGTTTATGGTAAATCAGGGCTATATTCAGCAATGAATTGCATTTAATTGATAATATGAATAGCTACAAGACTAAAAATTCTTTAGCAACTTGTCATGTCTACTCATGCAACATGATGATCAGTCATTAGTGCGATAAAGGCTTACAATGAAGGATCGCCTGATAGAGAGCATCTAATCCAATGAACTACTCCATTACGCTGTATTGCGTTGCTGTTGTTAGCTTCAATTGGTACTCCGTATTCAGTTTTGTCATCAGATTTTGTGGTTGTTTTCTATAAATCCTTCTTGTTTGTCTATATTCTCATCATTTCGTTTATAAATTTCAATGCTATATCACAAAGAGAAATTAGTTCGAGGACATCGTAGAGAGTCAGCATTATTTACACTTGTGGAATTGCAAGATCTCAGAGGTTAGATAAGATATACAACACAAACGATTGAACCATGTATAAACCAGATTTGTTTATCATCATTTAGCTCATCAAAGAACATTTGAAGGTGCATACTGGAGAACTGCTTTGGCTGCTTTCTCTTCAGGCTTGCTCATTCTGAAAGTATTCACTCGAGAGTTTTACAAGATTGGCATCACATTTTTTGTATTTGGTTTGGCCATGTTGGCTATCGCTCTGTGGCGTAGAAGAACTTCATTTGATGTGTTTGATTCAACAATTCCCTACAAAACCAGTGGCGATTGGGTCATCTTGACTACTATTGTAACCATGGCAACGTACATTGTGCTGCTTGTTTTGCTTTGGAACCTTTAGCATGTAAAATCAGCCATATCAATAGCAGAAATAATTCAAAAAGCATACCCCCCCCCCATTACAAAAGCTCTCGCTCAACATTGCGCTTGGAAATTAGGAGTGAGAGATAAAAGTCCATTCTATACTGGCCTTACATTTTTCTTATACATATTAAACACATCTAACGGAGATATTCTCCAGCACACATAATATTCTAAGACAATGATTCGGTTGTACAAGTTGCAGAATCCTTCTCCTCACGTGTGCATGCTTGTATGGGTAGAATGAGGCCAAATAAGTGTGCGAAAAAAAGCATTAATGTTACAAAATCTGTATAGAAATCAAGTAAAATTAGAGAAGGTTGCCATGAATTGACAGGTTGCAACACGTGCGATTCCATAGGATATAAAATGAATTTACCAATGGAATTGACCATGAAGCAGTTGTCTTGCCTTTGATTCATCAAAGTTTAGCATTGCAATCTGGAATATAAATTGAGAAATTTAAGTGTTTTTTTTTCTCCCTTCTTCCTTTCTATTCTTTCACTCTTTTTCTCTTTTTCTACCTTTTTCACATCTTCTCTGAACCTGCCCATCAAGCACCATGTCAATCATGCAGACCAAAGAATGTCATATTTCTGATTGCGAGGATAACGACGACGAAGGCGAATGGGATTTATCCAACACGTACGAAAGCAGCTCGGAAAATGATGAAGCATCCAGCGACGAACACAAGGATCATTATTTCGACCCTACAAAGATCACGACCTCTTTGCCATTGTTACCCTTCAACAATCAAGTAGGCGGGCACGCGTCCTTTTTCCGCTTCTCAAAACGAGCCATTTGCAAACCAGTGTCCAGCAGAGAACAAGAATTTTACGAACACATTGATGCCAAACACCACGAATTGCTTCCTTTCACCTCTCAATACATGGGTGTCCTCAATGTCACTTACCGCCCTACTGGAACGGCAGAGCCTCCAGTGCCTGAAGTGCTGTTTGAAAAGAACAAGCATCTATTGCGCGATTGGCATGCCTGTGCAAACAATCTGGGCAGACGCCATTCATCCTCATGCTCTCCAGGCTCCCATCCTTCCCAGGACTATCTGAGGCCATCTGGCTGCCGCGCTCGATCCAAAAAGTTTCAAGAGCAAGTGCTTCGTGAGGTGTTTTCTCCAGAGGCTCTCAAAGAGAGGTTGGTCTTGGCTGAGGATTGGAAGCGTCGGAATAGACTTCCCAATAATGCAAGCAGTGGCAATTTAGAGGAACTCAAATCTTGTTGGGACTCCACTCAACCTGAACTTGCACACAGTTACTCTGATCGCTTCCCTGTTAGAAAACTATGGAGGGACGAGAATCCAATTGCGGAAGGTGGCCGATCCGTGCCTATCATGAGTACTTATCAGCACCATCAGCCAGCCGAAGACGACTTTGATGAGGATGACGACAGCAGCACACTCACAGACTCAATTGATACAATGACACTAGAACCAAGACGGCCTTCTTTTATCAGCTCGACAGCCTCTTCACCCAGCATCAAGAAGGGGTCCTCTGGAGAAGCAGTCGATGACGACAATATATTCACAATGGACGACTTTGATGTCGGAAAGAGACCACCTCACCTGGACACAATGAAACGAGCACCACCCACTATTCCGCTCTTGCAAGTGGACTCCACATGCCTCAAGAAACAGAATAACAAACAAAGAGACTGTGCGACATCAGACACCAATGCCAAACGACTCAACAACCCTTGGTCACTGCAGATTTACAACCGTGATTTGCAAAAGATCCGGAACAGAAAGCAGACAAACGCACCAGATGAGGCCCAGCAGAGCATCCAAAAGTACATCCTCATCGAAGACTTGACCGACGGTGTGAAATATCCCTGTGTCCTGGATCTCAAAATGGGAACTCGTCAATACGGCGTCTATGCCACACGTGAAAAAATGAGAAGCCAGACGATCAAATGCGAGAAATCCACTAGCAAAGTGCTGGGTGTGCGAGTGTGCGGCATGCAGGTAACCTTGATTTCTGGGCCGTGTCTTTTGCGTATTAATCCACGTTTAATTTAGGTGTACAAGACCAACTTGAAAGAGTTTCTATTTCAAGACAAATACTACGGTAGGACTCTGACTCCAATATCATTCTGTGACACATTAGAGGCATATCTTGATAATGGAAATGGTTGTCAAATAAAGCATATACCCGTTATCGTTAGAAAATTGCGTAGATTAGCAAGAATCGTAAAAACTATGAATGATTATAGGTTTTATTCTTCTAGTTTGCTGATGATTTATGATGGTAATGCTGGCAGTGATCGCAAAATCGATGTTCGTATCATTGATTTTGCAAACTGCGTTACGTCTGAGGATGTCCAATGTCAATACCAGAACTTTACGTATCCACCAAGAAACAAGGGGCCTGACAATGGTTACTTGCTCGGTCTGAAATCGCTGGTTCTCTGCTTTGGACGCATCTTTGCAAAACATGGCGGCTCTGCTCAAGATCTGTTTACTGAAGGTGATGATGTATTTCAAGACATTTATGAAACTGCAAATGACGAGGCTATCGCAAGCATAATGCAACAGTAATTACCATGTATATATCTCTCTCTCATATCGCATAGTTATCCTCCTTTCGCAACGCTGTAACAACCCTATTAGCTTCTTCCTTGTGTATTATACTTTCTTTACGTTTCAATCAATAAAAAATTATGGATTCCAAACTATTGACAATAGCATTTTTATTATACTAGTTGGTTTTTTACATATTTTATAGCATTATTATTAGATGAGAGAGGGGGATTCGGCTTTTGGTGATTCTTTTGCTTGTTCTGTGCTGTCTTCTTCTTCTACCACTTCTTCGCTAGCATCCACAAGAGGCTCCTCTTCAGTCTCTTGCTCTGCCTTACTATCAACATCAACAAGGGGCGATGATTCCTCAGTGGCAGCCTGTCTGTTTGAGAGTTCAGGGAAGAGATTGGGGTACTCTGATGGATCTGCTAAACTTTCAGCTGTCTTTTTACGGTTTTTGCTCTCGAGTCCAGACTTCCATAATCCAACAATTCTAGAAATTTGGTCAGGGGCGTAAGTTCTAGCCAACATGGCAGCTTCAGGGATACGATCTGTCTTGATCAGCAAATCAATTGCTTCTTCCATTGCTCCCAATTCGAATAGGCAGGTAAATGCAATGTTGTTCTTGCCTTGTTCAACTAATAGACACGTCAGTAAGAGTGCTCATGGCGAAACCAATGCTACTTACTGGCTGTATCGGCAATTTGTCTGATACCAGCACGGTTACCATTGGCTGTGTAAAAGAGCAATAACCCACTGAGATCCTTTGCCTTGATTAGACATTCTTCAGCCAACTTGAATTTCCAAGATGACATGGCGACATCGCCCAATGTTCTCCACTTGGGCTCAGAATCGACTTGGTGTGCAATTTCGGAGGCAATGTCGAGCTTACCGAGTTGAATAGACAGATCGAATCGTTGGTCAATATCAGTAGTTACTTCAAGGGCCAATTCTTTGAGATCTTGGGATTCAAGGAATCTGGCAACACGACCGCGTTGATCAGTAGGAATAGACTCGAGTAAGCCAGCAGCGGAATCGAGATCACCACGAAGAATGGCGGTTTGGTATTGAACGACGGTCAAAGATAATCCATAGCTGTAAACATTGACGTCTCTATCCGCCATGTAAATTCTATTGTCTCTAGGAGCATAGCCCAACAAATACATGGGCTTGTCGAAATGACTGATGGTGTATGTCTCTGTACCGACAAGGTAGTTCATGCGGTTGGAAGTGTTGGTGTAAATGAAGCAATCGCCAGCCCAAGTACCAGTCTTGACACCCTCAGGAATTTCAGTGATAAATTCAAAGGCATCCTCAACACCCTCCTCTCCTGGATCGCCACCGTTTTCGAGGAATTGAGCATAAGCTTGAGCATTGTATCTCAACACGTAGAACGAGTCTTCACAGGCAATAGCAATCAAATCGCCAGCATCAGACCAGTATACGCTTCTAGAATCGACATCGATACGGCGAACAACTTCTCCATTCTCCCAGTCGTAAAAGTTCAAAAAGCCGTTACCACGAACACCAAGCAAAGCACCGCCGTAAATGCCTTCAGCACTGTAATTCAACTTGGGAAGCAAGCCGGCTCTTTCTTTGAAATTCTTGAAGATCTTGACCTTTGTAGAGGACTCGCGAACAGCATACACATTTGAATCGTCAGCCCAAACAAAATCCAGACCGCTACCAAAACTCTTGTTTCTCCAGGCCAAAGCAGTGTAAATGATATACTCGCCATCACCACATACGACAACAAAGCGACCGTTGGGAGAGTGCTGAAGGGTCTGAGGGTAGACTTCGCAGCTTCCGAGATCCTTGATGGGCAAAGCCAAACGCTCGCCATCCTTGACATTATCATCGATACCTGTTTTGATGTTGGCAGTTTGAATTTCAGAGTGCTTGGCCCAGATGATCTTTCCAGACAAATCCATAGAGACGGCAGGCTCCTCTCTGCCGAGCTTGATAACAACAGCACCTTCATCGTAGCCCAAAGCAACGTTATTACCGTTTTTTTGAGTGGCCATGCACCAGGAACGCTCCAAGCCGTAGTTCAATGTGTTTTCGAGGCGGTAGGTATCAGAATTCCAGAGACGCACAGTGCCATCCTCAGAGCCAGACAAAATGATGGGCAGATTGGGGTGGAAAGCAGCGAAATTGACGTTTTGGTTGTGTCCTTCGAGTGTCTGGACGCAGTTTTTGTTTTGATAATCCCAAATCTTGACAAGGTTATCGTCAGCACAAGAAATCAAATAAGGCTTATCACCACCTTGGTAGTAATCGACAAAATTGACACCCTTTTCGTGGCCCTCCAAGGTGAAGTTAGGGACGTTGGATCCAAGTGACCAGACCTTGATCATACCGTCAAGACCTGCAGATGCAAATGTGTTGGAATCTTTGGGGTTGAATGTCAAGTGCATGACAAAGTGAGCATGGCCTTCAAAGACCTATTTCAATCACAGTGTTAATCTTCGTCCTTGGCATACAGCGCATCAAATTCCTACCTGAGCACACTTCCATCCCTTCTCCCAATCCCAAAGACGAATAGTCATATCATCAGAACCAGACAGCAAAAGAGGTTGAGTGGGGTGAACTGCAAGACAACGAATGTAATCGGGATGAGCTTCAAAATGGGTCACCTTCTCAAGTGTGTTGTAGTTGAATACACGAATTTGAGAATCATCAGCACCAGTAATAATCCAATTTTTGCGAGCAACAAACTTTGCAGCACGAACTATAATACAACACACGATCAGTATTCGTCCATAATGTGCTGTTTGTGTCTGTATGTACCGGGTGTTTCTGAAACTTCGATGGTTTTGACCAAAGCCTATTCAAACATTGTGTGAGTGAGTTGTTCAAGCACTCAGACAGCTATATTTACCTGTGTCTCGTAGTTGTAGATTTGAACGATACCGCTGTATAAACTGGTCAACAACCAAGGCTCGGTTGGGTGCAAGTCGACGCATTTAACACGTTCTGAACGCGATAACAATTTACGCTGTAAGTGAAAGATTCCATGTTAGCGTCTCGAAGATACAGGTTACTGGAAAAGGTTCTATTGCTGATACTTGCCTTAATATCAATGCGCATACCCTAGAAAATGAGAGTGCAGATTAGCAAACGTTTTCATATGTACGCGTAAGCAGCTTTAAAGAATCAAATGACATTTATGTACAAGTGCTTCCTCATCTTGGTCGTCCATCGAGCAGTGCCCTTTATTTAATTTAGCTGAAATAAAGAGGCCCACATCCAAGGTGATGAAAAGACGAGATGAAGTGCCCACTCGATACGCAAAGGTCCACAGAGAAACAGTATAATTTACCATTTTTAATAGTTGACAAAGTGTCTTGTGTTGAGTCTTGTAGAAAAAAAAAGGTAAAGCAAAAGAAGTTGTTTAAAAAGAAACAGGATGTGTATAGACTTGAACTATTTGGAACACCTCAGTCGAGTACAGCCAATCCAATAAGAAGTGGAAACGAAGATGTGAGTGGCACGTATCGCGGTTATTTAAAGTCGCATTCTACCGTCTGCTGCTCAACAAAAACGTGGATCAACATGCTTGTCTCGAATTCGACTGTACCGAACATACTACTAAATCTTTTAATAAACTTTATATTTAAGATCATGGATACCAAGCATCTGCAGTATGCCTTTTCCGGAGAACGTAAGGCTTACTTTATCTGGTTGATTGGCATTCACAACATCAAAGATGATAATAATGCAAATCTTGCTCCGTCACTTTATCCTAATGCAAAGTTATTTGCGCAAGACTAATGTAGATTAATTAGATCAGTCTATTTTCTTAAAGATCAAGAGATGTTCCTTATAAGCATCTATGTCAAACTCGATTTCGGTGTGACATTTTGCATTCTATTGATGCTATTATACTAACAGAAGCCAATTCTGTATCACATTTGCTTTATCTAATATTTCTTTTTTTCATACTAGTAGCCTTAAAACTAGTATAATATTAATGATCTCTATGTAAGATAGGTAAAGGTGTAATAAGGAAACGATCTATCAGCGGATAGTTCATCTACAACATTTAATCGTTATATGTATGTCACCTCCATACAAAAATTACTACTACTTGTCAGAAAAATAAACCGGATCTGGCTGGCACTTTCAATTCAGTTAAAACAGTTGAAGATGCTCAACGTTTAACATCGATAGAAATACTCTGAACCTGCAAAACAAAAACATAAACTACAAACACTACATTGGGATAAAGTAGCAAAAAAGAATGCTGGTAGCAGGAATCGAACCTGCGTCGACACGGCCACAACGTGATGTACTGCCACTATACTATACCA
>JAXQGS010000300.1:0-22582 GCA_037040325.1 Mucor sp. M7501 | reverse complement strand
CCCGCCTAACAAAAAAACAGAGGGAAACCCTCGCATTTTTTTTCTAGGATTTTTGTGTGTGTCGAGCCCATTCTAGCGATGGTATTGGCTAAAAGACTGAACAGCTTGTGAGATAAATGTTTGTGAATATTGAAATAAAATTGGCTTTTATAATGATGCTAGAGCTTTAAAAGTAGCATGTTCTTATACTCGATTTCTGTGCTGATTATGCTTGTGCAATTGTCATTCTTGTCGCTAGCATGTAGGTGTTGATAAATCTTTAATTTTGTGAATTTGTTGATTTTGAGCTGATGCTACTTGTAAAAGCCATTGGATTACTATAGAAGTGTTGACTGGATATTTAGCCAAAGCTGTTGGCCGTACTTTGTTTGATCAGAGCGTGTTGAAACTGGGCTTGTAAAAGACAATGTCGATGAGTAATGGTAAAAAATGCCCAAGATGGCTAATTTATGAAGGGCTGTAACTTTTGAATTTCATTATGCGAGTAATAAAACGAGCTTAGTGGTTAAAAAGAATTAGCAGAAGACATTAGTGTTGCTATTGCTATATCTAGCAAATGGCTTCGGATTAGCTATTATCATAGCTTGATATGATGTAAGCTTGACACTTTAAAGGGCGAGGTTTGCTTTACAACTACTATATGGCATTAATGCATAGTTGACAAATTTGAATAACGTTATGTTTCCATTGACTTGTTGATTTTATTTGGATAGAAAGAGACTCCCCTTTATAACGACCACCATCATGAGTGTGGTTGAACACACTGACTTTGATCAACAGTGATTCATTCACACGTTGTGAGGACAAAGAAGGGGGAGTATTTTTGAATAGTTGCTCATGTCCATTTAAGCGCTTTTGCTTAACAAATGTTCTGACAAGGTCTCACGTTGTAGGTTTTGATCCATGTGTAGGTTCACTAGGTAAAGTATGCTAACCATGATATAAAGTTTACTTGTTGGATGGATCGTGCATCTGTTTGTATTACAGCTCATCATTGTGCGGAAGACCCTAGCAGAATCAAAAGTGCCCTATATAAATGCATCTTTTCGATAAAAGTGTGGACTCAATTCTACTGTAACTTACCTTGTGCTTTATCTTGATATAACAGATTAATGCCTCTAAGCTGTTGTATCCTAGAGATAGAGGATACAATATGAAATAGATTTAGAAGGATTAACAGGAATAAAAGACCTTGTAAATTAACCAGACGCTAAAACTAGTAATGAATCTTCATATTAGTTGAATTATTATGGATAGCTACTACCAACTCTTTTACGAAATTATTATCGTTTGATCGATTAATATTTTTGCATTTAATTATTATTCAATACATGGAGTTTTGTACAATTGAACATCGATTATGAAATATCTGAATGAGAGCTCAGCTACAATAGTGTACGATGTATAAGGCATCATCGTCATTCTGATGTGCTTTCCAAGGACAGACAGCACATGTAATCATGATCCGACTAAGTTTAATCCACGAGCGTACAGCCCAATTTTTATAATCTTGGCCAACCAAACAGCTCAGGATCCCAAAATTTCCTGAATCACCTCAATATCTCGACAGGTGTGCTGTAGCCATGGTATATCAAAAGAGATGTGAGATAAAGTATTAATGATTACGTTGAAAAATCAAGGGTCCTCATTATTATTAGATAGAATACACTCCATAGGCCAATCAGCGGATGATACTAGCCTGTTTGAGAGCAGATAATAGACAGGGACAGCTTTATAGATTATCAACCATTTTACCATATAAGGTTTCGTTAATGTACCGTTGACGAAAGCTGGGGCGGCCCGATGAATAACCTAAAAGGCTTTTTTTCTTACTTTTTTTTTTTTACTCTCTCTCTCTTTTGTTAAATTTTCCTAAAAAGACTCCAAAGTGGTTACAATGACAACAAGTATAGACGAAGAGCCAAACTACAGAGTATTGAGTATTCAGTCTCATACGGTAATACATCATACGAGAAGGGGAAAAAACGAAAAAGAAAAACTTGACCAATTGCTCAATAGGTGTCTGGTTATTGCGGTATAAACAGAATGAGATAACGTCCCATTAGAGTATTCTAAATGTGAGCTTCATTAAAGGTAACAAGGCTGCAGTTTTTCCGCTCCAAACACTCGGCTTCGATGTGGATAATCTGAATACGGTTCAATTTTCAAACCACACTGGTAAAAAAAAATGCGTCGAATAAAGGACAAAAGAGATGAGATGCTTACTCAATCTGGACAGGTTATCCTTCATGGACTGGGAGTCGAATGAACGCACAGGATGTGCAAGAGTTATTCGATGGGTTAGAAAAGAACGAGCTTATTGGTGAATACACTCATGTCCTGACAGGTACTTGTCGCTTGTATCCACAGTAAAGTCATATGTTCACATTTCTTGATTAGGTTACATTGGCAACTTTGCAATCTTGGAGACCATTCAAAACATGGTCAAAAAGCTCAAGGCTGTCAATCCTGATTTGATCTATCGTAAGTGGATGTGCAGTATGAATTGAATACATGGACCTGATTCAAGGACGATTAGTTTGTGATACTGTGATGGGAGATGGAGGCGCCCTGTATGTTGCACCTGAAATTGTGCCATTATACAGAAATATCATACAATACGCTGACGTTGTAACACCCAATCAATTTGAGGCAGAGTAAGCATCCAGTGCACAATGAAGTCAACATGCGTATTGATGAATGGTACCTGTAGAACTTTGACTGAAACCAAGATCACATCGCTAGAGGAAGCATGCCAAGTAGCAAAGAAGTTACATTCATTAGGCTCACTCAATGTAGTGATTACAACCTTATCGCTACCATTAAAAGATGTACCTACCGAGGTACACCTTGAGACCAGCACCGAAGAATCTCTGTATTGTCTATCCAGTCAACAAATTAAGGATGGTACGACAGAACAATACTTGATTGCTTTCCCCACCTATGAAGGCTACTTTACTGGCACCGGAGATCTGTTCTCCTCATTGACTGTTGCACATTTTGCAAGAAAGGAAAACTCATTAATCGAAGCTGTATTTAAAGTTATTTGCAGCGTCAATGCTATTACCAAGAACACCTATTTGTACCAGCAAAAGAAGAACAATAGCATGAAAGTCAAGCCAAATGCTGCTAATTTAGTGCACAACTGCGAGCTAAGACTGATCCAAGGCAAGAAGGAAATTGAACATCCAGAGCTATTCAAGGATGTCATTAAGAAAGTTAAAATTAGCTTTTAACCAATAGAAGAGGTCTACGATGAAAATATAATATTATAGTGTTTTTTTTTAATCATCATGTAAAGCGGGTTTTTTCTTTTACCTTTGATATTATAACAACTGGATTATATACCAACCTTAACATTAAATGAGCACCGCTAATACATCAAGTTTACCCTTTACAGTTCAAGATGACATTGAAGCCAAGGAGAAGTATGCAGCACAACAAAGAAGCAGCAACTCACGTAGCTGCAATTCCCGTCGCATGCGCCTTTGGTCCGTGATTGCTTTCGTTTCCTTGGCAACATTATGTCTGGTTAGCTACTATGGCAAAGGCTCACTCACATCTGGCCTCATTGCGGATGGCACCGATTCAAATATGGTCCACATCCTGCCAGTGTACGAAAAGAAAGAGGACGAATTCGAAAACATAAAGCCAATGAGCCTGAAAGATGAAATTATGGGTCGCATTCAGGAGCACCAGCTAATTGTATTCAGCAAAACCTATTGTCCGTAAGTGTTACTACCAAACAGCATTTGTACCACTGTGAATCTACGAGTGTGTGGAGGAGAACACCATGCAGAATATTCGCTCGTGAAAATAAGGAGGATAAGGGTGCAAATGACTAATCATGATCGCATATTGAAGAAACAATCTATCTAATTTCAATCTTCAAATAGATTTTCCAAAAAGGCCAAGCGAATTTTAGGTTTATACAACTTGAAGGAGCCTCTTGAAGTCGTCGAAGTTGATTTGCGAGGTATTGTTTGGGTTAAATGACATTTACGTCATTGGAAGTATATGTACCAAACCTCAATTGCTTGTTTTGTAGACGATGATTACCAGGTCAAGATGACATTAAACGAGATATCCAACAGGGCTACGTTCCCAAACATCTTTTTAAACGGACAGTCGATTGGAGGAGCTGATGACCTTGAAGAGTTACATGAAACTGGACAACTGGCAAACTTATTAAAGGAGAACCAATTACTTTTGGGATGAATAAGATTAAACTGCAGCAAATTAGTACCTGTTTTTTTTCATCAATGGCCATTTTGTATAAAAAGGAACCTTTCTA
This sequence comes from Mucor sp. M7501, assembly GCA_037040325.1. Classification (NCBI taxonomy): domain Eukaryota; kingdom Fungi; phylum Mucoromycota; class Mucoromycetes; order Mucorales; family Mucoraceae; genus Mucor; species Mucor sp. M7501. Next base: position 18,288 of record JAXQGS010000300.1, on the reverse strand, counting down.
TTTCTCCCCCTTTTTTTCGTCCCTCTTCCTTCTTTACTCTTTTCTACTTTTTTTGCTCCAATAAATATGATGATGTGGAAGCGCCGATCATCTGTTTCAAGATCCCTCTCTATTCAGCTATTAGAGCCTATCATTTTCATCGGCTCTAATTTGGAAACATCTCCTGTTATTCGGGGAACTGTCAATGTTGATTTCCAAAAGAGCTGTATTATTGAAAAGCTTCGACTAGACTTTGGCGGCTTGATGATCACACAATGGACACAAGGTAATACAAACGCAAGGCTGATACGTGTGTCAAATGTTAATTTGGCTATAGACGAGAAGTCCAGACGACACCAACAAAACATTGCTGACAGCCATTTGCAACTGTACCCAACATCTGAGTCTGCCCTAACACCACCTCTTTTGTTGAACTCTGGATCAACTCGATTCTCATTTGAAATGCCTCTGCCTGCAGGCATCCCCGAGACAATCAGCTGTTCTCAGGTAAATGTGGACTACAACATCACAGTGTCGTTAGACTACAAAAAGGACGGCGCATCTCAAGTGCATGAGGAGATCAAAAAGCAAGTTGTATTGGCCCGACTACCCGATACAGGCATGGTAGCAGGCGAAAACTGTCCAGCCACCATCGATTCACACAAGCACTTTTCAAACTGGTGCCAGTACCGCATCACTATCGACACAAAAACAGCTGTGCTTGGATCAAAATTACCGCTCAAGATCGAGATTGCACCCACGGTTAAGGATTTGAGATTGAAACAAGTGTTCTTGCAATTGGTGGAAAAGCGCACCGTTACTCCCACTGTAGACAATGTCGATCGCACTAGCCAATCTGTTCATTTTCTGTATCCTGCCAAGGGCCAGATGCTCACTCTACCCAACCGACCTCTGGGTCAAAACTGGCAAGGCAGCTGCCTCTATCAGATCCCTGACGATAACTCGGTATCACACTCCACTCAAAAATACAATCGCTTTGGCGTGAGTCATTTATTGCTAGTGTCTCTCTTGGTGTCTATTCCCGATAGCACTAGTCCAAATAGCCGATTCACCACTAGAACAATCTCCTTCCAAACCCACATCGATCTGCTGGACAAGCATGTGTCCCAACTCGGGGATCGTGAATTCACAAAGTTGCCCAGCTACGACTGCCCCATCTCCATTGAAGAAATCGAAGCCCTGAAGAGACATGGCCTCGGTATGGAATGCCCTCCAACATACGAAGAATCTTTGTTAGCCGTCTAGGCCAGTTTTGTATTTATATTTATTTTCTACGTATTGTATAATGTTTAATGTTGAATTTCGGTTACCATTTGTATACCCCCCTTAATCAAAAATAATAAACTTGTATATCTTACCTCATTACAATAAGGGCACTGACCAAACAAAATGTTGAAACTTTGAGTGGTGCTGGGATTTCCACGGAGCCACTAAGCAGGATTCAGGGGTTAGTTTAGCTCCAAATGGCTAAACGTCAAATGACATCATTTCGAGAAACTCACTTCATATAAGCATTGATAATGAAATCCTCGGCTGCAAGACATGTTACTGCAAATAATATCAGGTGTATCCGTGCTGTTCAATTTGTAAGAATAGCAGATACCGCACTCAATGTCCCCTGTTGTAGTGTAATCCTCGTATGCATCTGTGTTGTTGCTGACCAATTGAAACGAGTCTAGTAAATTTTGATGTATAGGCAAATCCTTGTTCCTGTATAAAAATAGATGTCAGTATGCACAATCTAATCGACACAGACATACACATGCTAACCATGCGGACTCTTTCCACTTGATCTGAAGGTCCTTGACTCTGCTGGCGCTTCCGAAGAACCGAATTTTTGGTTTCATGTCTAATGGAGATTCGGCATTGATCTGAATCTCAAGCGAACAATGATGCCCGAGTGCTATTCTCCTCCATGTGTCGCTTCGTTTAGGTTTGTCTGGCTCTATTATCCTCATGTGCTTATCTAAATCATCCATGCAATTAAAGAATAACTGGAATTTAATTACAAATGCACGGTGCTGTGTCAAAATGTGTGCTAGTGTGGTATGATTCGAAATCGCGACTGGCAAATCCCATTCTGCCTTGAGTGATGCGAATGGATAGTTGCTTGGTAGGTCGACTTTGACGAGGTGCTCCCTGTTTTGTCCATCACTAGGGCCCATCATATTAGCAGCAAGTTCAGTATCGGTGGCATCGAAAGAGCCTTACACTGTTTTCAATGTGATCTGAAGCATGTCATCCGATATTTCCTCTACATTTTCGAATCCAATCTTTTTAATTTCATTGTAAATTAGCGAATATCTATCATGCGAGTAATTGAATCTGTTGTTTTCTGCGATTGCTGTGGTTTCCTGTAATAGAATTTTAGCGTATGATGTTAAACAAGAATCTTCCATCTTACAATAATCTCTTTAAACTCGTTTAGAAACGACATGACATCTGTTGCCTGATGTAGTTTTGTTTCAACTAGATCCTTTGCTTGAGGGTAATCATGAAACAGCTTTGATAGATTTTCTTGGCCATGCAGATAGCCCTGAGGGCCTAATTGAAGCTGTATTTGATATTCGATGCTCTATAATGACTTGTTAGTACATTGATGCGGACCCCTTGATGCTTGTAGTTACTTTGATGCTTATGAATCCCTTGTATATGTGGCGCTCATCATCCACAGGTATGATCAATGGAAATGGCACATTATTCATAGTGAAGTGACAGTAATAAAAAGAGGTGTGTGTGTGCGAATCACGAACGCGCGCTTGTGGAGCTCAAATGCAGCCAAATTTGTTGTGACCATCCGATACACCTTTCTCTCTTTCGATCAAACCCAAGTAATGAATAATGAAAATGGACCCAAGAGCATGCCACAAGGTGCTCGCAACATCATTCGGTCCAACGACTCGCCTAGCTTATGGAACTTGACGCTCTCGCCTGGTTGGGCTGATCAGGAATCAGAAGCACTTCGACTTGCTGTCATGAAGTTTGGCATTGGCAATTGGGCAAAGATCAGAGAATGCCAAGTTTTGCCATACAAAACCAATGCACAGTTGAATCTACAATTGCAGAGATTATTGGGCCAGCAAAGTACAGCTGAATTCGCAGGCCTTCATATCGATCCCAAGGTCATTGGAGCAAAGAATGCCAAGATTCAAGGACCCAACATCCGGCGCAAAAACAACTGCATTGTGAATACAGGAAACGCATTGACAAAAGAAGAGCTAAAAGCCAAAGTCTTGCACAATAAGCAGCATTACGAAATTCCTGAATCTGAATGGTCGACGATAAAGCTGCCCACGATTGAGAATGTAGGTATATTCACTCATAGTTTATACGCTGCTGGTCATTGACGTTATTTGGGATTGCCTTCATGGGCTTCTTCTTTCTCTCTCTCTCCTGCTCTTCAGGTTCTTGGATGGCCGCATTTGTAAATACATTGCAAACTGATGCATGTAGTATCTATTTATGCTGTTGGATTTGACAACACTCAAGCAAAAAATTGACATCAGATGACATTTTTCCAATTGACACTGCAATGCAACTGCTGGACGATGCTCTATGAATCAAAACGTGTCTAGCAAAACACTAGATGACAAGCAGCGTGATTGCCCATGGCTCAATTCCAAAAATTGCTTCATCGTCAAGATCAATGTATTTACTGATGCGGGCATCTAGAATCTTGATGATGGAGAGAGAGAGGGAGAGAGGGGGGCAGGCTTATGATGAGTGCACTTCTCAATTCCTTTGCTATAGCCGTATTTAGCCCTTGGTCGTAAGAAGGAAGAAATGATGCATCTGAAAGCAGAACTACGAAAAGTGCAAGACAAGATCATGAAACTATCAGAAAAAGAGGTACGCCCTTTTGACATGTCAAACGCATTGATTCTAAAAGAAACTGCCATTACATGTGTTGTTAGAGTCACTCGCCAAGCAATAAGAAAGCATCCAGTAGAGGTAGTGCAACGTCTAAAAAGGCAACTACCAAATGCAAAAAGGCACCGAAATCCGCAGCAGCAGTAGTAGTAGTAGACGCAGTGCCGGCAAATACACCCAATGACATGATAGATGATGATCTGGCCATGGCACTAGCGTTGCAGGCACAAGAGGATCAGGATGAACAGGAAGCAGAGCACAATGAATATGAAACAAAGGATGATGAATATAGCCCAAAAAGAAGAAGGGTGGCACGTCGCAACAACAGCAGCTCCAAAAGTCTATAGCCCAACCTCATTAGCCTCAGTAATACACAGCATTTGCTAAGCAGCAGTGTAAACTATATTCAGCCTCTTTGCACTACATACATTACATTGTATTACTATCGTGCGTGTGTGTGTGCGCTTCTCCTATTTCAACAATAAAAAGATGGCCATTCGTATATTCTCCTTTCTCTTTCCCTCTCTCCACCCTTTTTCTTTCTTCTTTATTACACAAACTTAAAAATGAGTTGCTGTGGAGTTTCTTCTGATGATGAGCCTCTCAAGCGAAAGATTGTCATTGTAGGCGATGGCGCTTGTGGGAAAACATGTCTCTTGAGTGTATTTTGCAAAGGCTTCTTCCCTGCTGTAAGTAGCCATCAGATTTAAAAAAGGGTCCAGTCGTTGATGATTGTACACAGGGCGATTATATTCCAACTATCTTCGATAATTCAGTCAAAGATGTCGTTGTGGATTCAAGGCCGGTAGTAGCAGAGTTGTGGGACACAGCAGGACAAGAGGATTTCGATAGATTGAGAACATTATCATACCCTGATTCAGACGTTGTTTTGATTGCATTTTCAGTGGATATTCCAGAGTCATTGGAGAATATATCAGAAAAGGTAACCGCATCACAGATCCATCATCACAAGCATAAAAGAAAAAGGCGGCTGACGATAAGACTGTGTGTATAGTGGATGCCAGAGGTCAAGCGATACTGTCCTGGTCTACCCGTCTTGCTGGTTGGCTGCAAAACAGATTTAAGACAGGATCAAAGAACGATACAAGAGTTGGAAAAGCAATCCTTGAAGCCCATTACGACACACCAGGTTTGTTTACATGTGCATGTTATTCTCACGCACACACAGATGCTGATTGAGGAAATTAGGGTGCTGAGGCGGCTAGACGAGTGGGAGCCTACAAGTATGTTGAATGTTCCGCGAAATTGGAACAAGGGGTAGACGAGGTATTCAGTTCGGCTATTCGAAGTACAATGAAGAAATCTTCTAGTTGTGCCATCATGTAAAAAAAAAAAACTCTTCTTATCTATTATATATATATATTTCTGTTTGAATAATCTTCTTTTTTTCTTTTAAATATAATCTTCCTTTACTTCTTCACACTACTATACAGGACCAGTTTCACATGCTATTGTGGCCGAGTAAAACACTGTTTGATTGTTAGTGTGATACATCCCCATCACTGTGGGTGCATGAAATTGTAATTTTGATCTACATTTTGGGGTTTATGAGCCAAATTAGTCAAGCCTCAAGTGGTACCTGAATTTTGAAATTGATCTCGGCACTCGAACTGTGTGATCCAGATAGGATATACCTAGCAAGGTGAGGCTGATGCATACTAACTAGTAGGTATAAAGTTCACATTACTAAAATGCTGCACCCCGTAAGAAATGGTTCCTCGATCTGGTGAAACAACAAAGCCATTTGAGTAGCAAATATGTAACCGTATAGAGACGTGCCATCATCCTAAAGAGACACGGCTATCTACTATTACGCACCTACCGTTAGCATGTGATTGCTGTACACATGTGGATCTGTAAATCATTTGGAAATAGACAATCACTCCTTATGCAAAGTCTGTTACAATCATGCCATCATACCAGACTTACCACTTATGAAACCTGATGGCGGAAGTATATCTGCAAAAGTTGTATACATTCACTGGTATTTCCGAGGCATTTTTGATCTGTACGTCATTAACATGCTTCTTGCTCCTTTTTAAACTATTGCAAGAAGCTTTGTAGATCTTCCATGACATCATGGAAACTTCCATAAAAGGTCATCATGATATCATTGACTTTTGACAAACCTTTTTGTATAAATACCCTCTCCTCTTCCTGATCAAGTTTAATTTTCTACATACTTTTTTTTTTTATCTACCAAAATGGAAGCATTAAATACAGCCTATCCTCCTGATGCCACAAACCCTCTCCGCTCTCCCTCTGCTGAGAAGCCAATGATGGAAAAGACTGTCAGCAAAGAACACGTTGATGCTGCTGCTGCAACCAACGATACCGCAAACCAATCTACATTACATAACATCAAAGAAAAAATAGTCGACATCAAGGACAATGTCAAGGAAACTCTACAAAGAGATCATCATCGCGGTCAAGATTGTGCAAAGAAACCTCAAGATGGCAAGACCAATCCTATGGAATAAGCTGTTGGCTTTATCATCCACAAAAACATCATATACTCATCATTTGCTTGTAAATATAAAAAATAAACATGAAAAACAATATAAAATATTTGTTATTACACTTTTAAAAGTAATGATCATCGTACTGTAAAGGAATTTGTATGACACCTGTCAAAATCCTATTCCTCCCTCATGTCCATACATTGCAGCACCTAAATGATACTTTATGCATTGCGATTTAGTAAACAACAGCGATCAACCACGGGCTTCATTACATACTTTATAGCCGTTGGGTAAATAGATGGCAATCCATTTCTAGAAGATGAAATACAATCTCTTTCATCTGAGGTCATTGAACAAGGACATCTAATATGGTTTCGTCATGTAGTAAATATACGATGAAAACATTTAATCATAAAGCTTTGCTTGCTTTTGATTAAATATCAACTGTGGATATCAAGCATAAATCTACACTGAGGTTTTTAGTATACAGTAACGTATTGATGGCAAGCCACTTTTTGCGGTTTCCTCTACCTTTTTCGATAGTGGACAATGAATAGGCTATCATCATCTTATAACGGAACAGAAATTACTGACCTTTGGTTACGATATTCTGCATCGTTTATTAGGAACATATGCTCAAATTTTACTTTTTGTGCCTTTCTCTATTAATGAAAACCTTCCATAGACTGTATGTAACTTTAGATCTGGCTCTTCTAGAATGCTCCACGTCTGTTTTGATGAAAGCAATCCATAGATGAACGCAGACCATAGTAGCATTGTCTCAAACAGCTCGAATATAAGCGAGATACAGCGAAATCTGGATGCATTTGGGTCGTATTTTCTCGCGTTAAAAGCCGTTTTAGACCTCCAGAACAGCGCCAAAGAATTGCTTTCATCCAGCATTAACTTACTGATACCGTTGCTCCACTTTTTTGGGACCTAAAAAACATGGTCGAAATTCGACCCAAAAGCATGAGTAACCCCCCATGAAAAATCTCGAAAATCAAACGATCGCATTTTTGACGTTGATAATGAAGACTTGTACTATGGTATATATTAATTCAAAATGATTGTATCGATCCAATGCAACCTCTGACATTTTGTTTGTCAGATCTTTATATGGAAATTTTTGACATTTTGGTCAGAGACGTTATTATGTACTTTTGTCGATAGCTCAGCCAGCTTCTTCAAAACATCTTTTATGAATAGCACCATTAGATGCGCCTTGAAAAGTACTCCCAGGAAGCTTAAAGGAGCAAACGATATTCTGTACACTTTATATAGACGAATTTGGCAAAAAAAGTCAAAGTGGATTCCAAAAGTTCGAAATTTAACAAATCGGGACAAAAAACATTCCATGCGATTTTAGCGGAGATTCAACCATATTTTGGTTGCACTGGCAAAATCAATGCTGCCATTCTTGATATGATGGCAAATGATACTCTTTACAGTTTATACGAAACATATTATACATGAAAAGTACTGTGAATAATCTGGGTAAAGCTATATTGAGTTCATCTCGCGTATTTATATCATGTATAAGCTTAATCGTTTCAAATGAATTCAAATGAAAATATGTGAATATTTTATGATGAATATCATACAGCAGGAAGCGATCCTGGACATTTCAAAAATGCATTAATGCTATACATGGTATAAACTACATCAAGAAAAGCTAGTAATTGCCGCGTATTGTTTATTCACTGACAAATACAGTATTCTTGAAGGGATATAAATACATTTACAATGTTGCGATCTTTTGATTCTTTGTCTTTTTCTTTTCAGATGTAGCTGCATAAGCATACTTTGCATACAATATCACCTCGACTGTACCGATAAAGAACGCACCAGCCAATCCAGTCAACACTTGCTATATATACATATACAATGAGTCCATGTACATTTACTCGACCCGCCTTTTTTTTTCTTTCTCTTACCAAACCAAGGTCATTAAACATGGATTGAGACACCTTGTACACAGCTACGTAGACAGCGATCATCGAGAACAAAATGTTAAAGATGGTTGCAATGTGGCTCTTTACTTCTTTTAATTCATCCGGCTTGATACCCAAATTGAACTTTTGATCTTCAGATGTTATCACGCCAGACACCATCTTGTTGTAATCCCTTTCTTGTTGCTCAGCACGTAACTTGTCCAAATACGCCAGAAATTTTGGATCCTAATGTACATGACAAATATGCATGAATAACAGGACGAGTCCAAATAGTCCCTGACAAAAAAGGTATGTGATCTCGGTTCATGTATAAACTTACTTGAGGAACCACCTCTTTAGGAGCAAAATACAACCCGCTCCCAGCTATCAGCTCGTGGAAATAGACGTCTTGATGGATTTAAAACTAGTTAATTGACATGTTGTTTGATCTTGGTTCATGTTCAATACCTAAGCGTTTCGCAACATATTCCACCAAATCAGTAGAGACTGGATAGGGTTCTTTTGGTACAGACTCAAGATGAGAGATCTTTTCGGCCTCTTCTCTGTATTTCTCGGAGAATTCTGGCGCTACCAACGCCTTCTTGATGGCAGTATGTATCGATTCAGTCAGGCGCAAATCCATCATGTTGTTTGAAGGAGAACAAGTGGTGCTAGTCCATTCAAAAAGTATATCACATACAAGTCCAAAAATCAACGTCCTTTTTTTTTTTGAACCACAGATTTGAAAAGAGTGTCGATTTTCCAGAGACAATGAACAGCATACCTTTCAAGTTTGAGTATCATGCCCTCGCCAGATTGTATATACACAGGGCCTTTACTGCTCGGTCAAGGTAAGAAACCAGTGAATTTACCGTAGAGCAAAGAAAAAAGTCATTTGTACTGATCTGTTGTCATTAGACAACGCATGGAACGGCCAGCATAGCATCACAGGTTTGTTCGTTTTCGCAGTGCATTGGGAATCCAACTCACTCTTGCTCATGTCTGTCCAGGTTTATGCTTGTACACAGACAGCTCATCGGAAAAGAGCCAGATTTGCGACGCCAGCTTTCAATTGAAAGCGATTACTCATCTTACAGCCATCAAACTATACACCTTTAGATCAGAGCGTTACAAAGTGTAAATGGGATCGTATCCAGCTGTTCTACATGATGACTGATGACTAGGATTCTAGTGCACCATTGAGCGACAAGAGCAAACTAGGTGAATTTCTAGCAGAGGTGTTTAACGAAGAGGTAATGTCAACCCTATGCAATGGACCTCCATCCCCCCCCCCACCATTGGACTAAGTCAACATGATGTGGTAGTTCAATTTGTCTGGTACAACGAGAAGTGCTTTAATCATCCACATGAGCGATCCTCAAAGCGAGCAAGAAAAGGGTAAGGTAGCAATGATGATGAGGATGGATACATGGCAACTCACATCATGCCACTGTAGCGCACCAAGTGAGTCTAGTGTTGTACGGAGAGAAAGCGGAAGCCGATCCATCTATATCAGTTTATGCGCATCCAATGTACGATGACAACAGCTACCTTCCTGCTTATGAAATCACAGATATTCCAGATGATATAAAGCAGACGGATATGGCCGTGTTGTGCGAGATTTTTGGAACAGATCATGAATTCAAGTCTGAGGAAATGATGTCTTCCATGGACATTGTGGGACCTACCAATCGATACACAGAGGAAGAGATGATGGCACTCTTGGCATCAAAGCCATCCCAGCAGGACGCTACTTCAGATATCATCAAATCAGCCATGACAGCTCGCAAAGAAACACATAAACGTAGATACAATATACCAGAAAAGAAGAGCAGCAGATCATTGAAATCAGTGCCCTCCAAATACATCCCAACCAAGCCAGCCGCTACAGCAGCCGCAACAGCAGCCGCAACATCATCATCATCCAACTCCACAAGCCGTCAAGTAGTAGAGTATAAAAAGAATGTAAGTGTGTGTGTGTGGCCATCTTTTTAGCTTCCTGTTGGAACTGATGAGATGATGTGGTTTCTCTAGTTGATCCGAAAAGCAATTGTAAAAGAGTTTAACAAGCAAGGGATGCAAGTTGAAACTTGTAGAGAAATCTTTCAATTGGCATATACCCTCGTTCGACATTGCTCTGTAAGTCATATATGTATATATAGGAGGTATCAAAGAGCTCATCACTGATTTATCATGCCCATAGAGACATATCATTGAATCAGCCGAAGAACTCAACCCAGACGACTTGGGTTTGCTTGTAAAGTTGAATGTAGATCACTTGATTAATATGGAGACCATGTCTAGGTTGTACTTGAAGTAATAGTAGTAGTGTGCCTATTATAATACGATGGTTGTGGGCTAGTTGTTTATTTCTATATTTTACAAATTTACAAATTTACAAAAATTAAAAATCAGATATGATATGTAATATACAGAAAACACGGTTAGTTGAATGGTCCAAGTAGATTTTGTCGTAAAAAGATGAGCTTACCCTTCAACGTGCAAAAGCGGAGGAAATATCAATAGGTCAAGCACAGCGATAACTGTGCTGGCAATGTTTTGGAAAGTTTTTTATAAACCGGCCCCGCTATGAAAGTTTCAAAGGGATTTGTTAAAGAACAATGAAATTCAAGGCTTTCTAATACAACTTACGAGGGAAATGACCTATTGTACCTGAAAATAAAGTACTCTGTTGGTTGCTTAAGGATTTCCAGACTAGCGTGGGTTGCCGGCTGCCAACAGAGACTTGTAGAAGACGTTCTTGTATACTTGGTTTGCTTGTATAAGTTTCAATTGCAGAGTAGTTGGTAAAAAGAGTACAGTGGATGGAAGAAAGTGCTAAGGCTGTGGGGTGAATTGCTCAGTATTTATACAGGCGATAGGTACCTGATCCAAGGGGTTTGACGAGTATGTGGCAACGGGTACTTGCGGTAGCGTTTCTGGCTCTAGAAATATTGTTTGTTTGTCTTGTTTTGCACTTTAAATGAGCTGATGTTTCCCTGAAAGTTATTTTTTTTCTCCTTGTTCTTTTAAAAAACGTTAATATGCATGTTGTTTATTTATATAAAAAAGACTAGTAGAAATGTTACAAATTATTATCTAATTGAATTCAGGGTAATGAAAATAACAAAAAGATGGAAATGATGTATGTATAGTATAAAGAGTGAGAAATAAAACAAAAGAGATACAGATCAAGAGGATGATATATGAACAAGGAAAAGGAGGAAGGAGTCTAATGTGGTGGTGTGAGCAATGGATTACAGTTGATGGAATGGAAACGATGAAGCGTTATGTTGCTGCTGCTGCTGCTGTTGCTGTTGCTGCTGCTGTTGCTGTTGATGCTGTTGTTGCTGTTGTTGTTGCTGAAACATGTGCTGCTGCTGTTGCAATAGCTGTTGTTGCTGCTGCAATTGTTGCTGCTGCAATTGCAGTTGCAATTGCTCCTCACGTCTTAATCTGCCTCTTTTTAAGGGCGGCTGCTGCTCGTGCCATGCATCCATATTCATTGATCTGCCCATAAAGGACACCTCAGCAGGCATCATGCGTCGCTTGAACCCTTCCGTTGTAGTATTGTTATTCGTTGCTTGATCCCATACGCCGTCCACTGTGCGACCGTTGGACAGTGGCACAATATCATGAGTAAATGTGAACTGCGAATGAGGGTCTATCTGAAAGGGATTGCCCGCAAACTTTTGTGGTAGTAATTCATCATTTTGTAGCCTAGAGGAGGGAGTAACTATTTGTTGCACAGGAGGTAATGTTGTTGTTGTTGGTGTAGTAGCAGCAGCAGCAGCAGTAGTCGTATTCGTTGGCGTGGCAGTCGTATGTACGGGAGCCACAGAGGAGCCGCCGCCCATTTCGCAAGTCAACTGATTGTTTTTCTGACGAGCAAACGATAAAACGTCTTGAACAGGTATATAGCCATTTTCGGGCTGAGCACTGATAAACTCGTACAGGTCTTGCAGCGCTTGCTGGTAGCCAGCTGCGTATGATTTTCGGTTCTGAACAAGAGAATCCTTGTACAAGGTGGTTACTTTGAGAGCGGCTGCTTTAAACGAGTCCATCAAGGCATTTTCTGTTGATTCGTATGAATCCATAATGTTGTTTTGTTGCTGATTGGATTGTGCTGCTCCTTCCATCATGTATTGAATTGTGTGTGTGTGCAAAAAAAGGATAAAGAAAGCGAGAAAATGCGTGTAGAGAAAAGGGGAAATGTGTGTGTAATGTAAAGACTAACCAAAAGATACAAATTTTTTCGTGCGCACTGGTTTTGTCATGGAATAAAGAAAACGCAGGGAATCGAGACTGCTTCAGAATGAGGTTCCTCAAGCTTCCAGCCAACACACATCCGATTTGTTGGATTGTGTGTCGCAGTTTGGTGCTAAAATCATGATTTCAGGTGGTGGATTGGCATGCTTTGAAAAACAACCACATGTCGCAGCTATATTCCACATTGGCATCGAGTGCAGTGAATGGCACGGGCGCTGTGTAGAAAGATCAAGATGCTGACATTTTCATGCCTTGAAGGCCTACAATTTCAGATGATGCAAATAAATGCCTTATAAAGATCAGCCGTAAAGATCATGCATTTGAATAACTTAAAGACTAGAATCCTCACTTGAATCTGATCCAGGCACCGCAGCAGCAGATCAAAGAGTTCAACATGTATAGCCCCTCTTTTACTACGATAGGAATCAAAGGGTTAGACACATGCCATAATGTAAAATCAAAATGTATTCGTTTTATTTCTATCAAATGTCTAAATTCTACTAATTCATCTAGTAGACATGTTCTTCACCGTATTTAACCATCATCGACATGGTCTCGTAAATGAGATCCGAGGCCAAAAAGGTAGTCAATTGAGCCTGCGTATCGTATGCAGGTGCCACTTCCACCACATCCATGCCCACAATGTTGTAACCGTTCAGACTGCGAAGAATGTATCTCATTTCTCTTGTCAAGAAGCCGCCTGTCTCTGGCGTGCCTGTGGCAGGCGCCATGGAAGGATCAATGACATCAATGTCAATAGAGAGATAGACCAAAGCATCCTCGGGCGAGCCCAGAATCTCTTGGATGCGCTGTGAAATGCCCTCCACGCCCAAGGTAAAGATATCGTTGGCCTTGATCATACGGTAGCCCAATGCTTCATCACGAGCAATGTCGTCCTTGTCGTACAAGCTAGATCTGATACCGACATGCAGCGATGTCCCGTTGGTGGTCAACCCCTCCTTGGAGGCATGGTAGAGAGGATTGCCGTGGTTGTATTTGGACCCCTTGGCTTTGACATTGTAGATCTCTGGAGCCCAGGTATCCAAGTGCGAGTCAAAGTGGATCACCGAGATGGGTCTGCCATGCGCTTCTCGCATTGCTCTCAACACGGGCAGCAAGATGGTGTGATCGCCACCCAACGTAATCAGACGAGGGATGCCGTTGTTGAGCTTGGAGAGCGTAGGACGTGCGGGTCGAGAGAGGACGTATTTGGCATGTGATTCGATCTGTGACATGGCATGCTCGCTGTCAAAGGGTTCAAAAGGAATATCACCACAGTCGACTGCCTTGGCCCACGATTTGAAGGGGTTGATATGGAGTTCATTGTTATAACCCTAATATAAGCAGATGTCACTACATGAGTATCTCCACATATCTAAAACGCACACCAACTACACTACCTTGATACGCTTTGATCCTTCGCGTATACCAGAGGGACCGAAACGAGCGCCTGTTCTAAAAGTGACACCAATGTCATAGGGAGCGCCAATGACAGCAATATCGTAGTCTTCGTTGGCATCTTCCTCCCAGCATTGGAGGTAGGGCAGATGAGCAAAAGTAGAGATACCGGCAAAGGAAGGAACGTAGCTGTCCTTTTCCAAGATGGGGCGATTAAAGATGACGGGCATTTCGTTGGGACCTGACAGTGGGATTTGACCGACATGCTGGCTAGTGTCGTGGTGGTGCTGATCATGGCCAGCATGAGCAGCAGCAACGGTCAAGAAACCGGCTAAAGCAAGGCTTTTAAAGATGGAGGAAATCATGTTGTGAATGTGTAGACAAGAAGAAAAAGAAAGTGATTAGCAGATTCACCTTATTTAAGGGTTTCCAACAGCCATTCTCACGACAGCATTGATCTATGAGTCTATTGGGCGATTATTTGTCAGAACAGTTGCATTGAGCAATTATGGGTGCTCCATAGCTTGCTTTACCTCATTCGCTGTTGCTGCCCAATAAGAAACAGGTACGCGTTGAGGCTTCATTAATTCACTCTTTCTTTCTTGTTCTCAACACTTTTATACACACACACACACATGATGAATAAACAGCAGCCTCACAGCTGTTGGAAAACAAGAGTGATATACTTGACTCGTAGGTTGCGTCTCACTTGAGCAGCACATGCAGACGACTGATTCAATGTGTTTGTTAGCGTTTATTCTCGGTTGTGTAGCTCAACTAGTGTCTGCGGCAGAAGCACAGCAACAGCAACAAGCAGTAAAGACACTCTTTCTAATAGATGACTCTTTCACTGCATTACTCACTCACATGTCTTGTAGTCATTCACAACGTCAATAGCAAAGGGAGATGCCAACGTTGACACGGATGGTTTGTATAGATGGCGTGCTGCATATAATGCCTCCTTGATTTAATTCATTTCAACCTGTGTCTAGGTCAAATGCTGTACCAGCAAGCACTGAAGCAGTTAGAGACGATTGAAAAGAAATATGTAAATACAACAACACACGCAGCCAAGGACAGCAAGAGCATCACAGACCGCATCCTTCACAAGATGGCCACGCTGTGGTCACCGAGCACAGACACGGCTGCCGTCATTCAATCACCCGCTGCGACCAAGGGACAGCAATCCAAGGAATTTGAAGCTGCCACTGCGCTACTCGAGAAATCAGCCAGAGAATACGACAACAAGGATGCTTTGCTATTGCTGGCCGAGTTGAACTTTGTAAGCCTGTCTATCCACATACACAGCGAGAGAGAGAGCTACTAACACACAAAACCGCAGTTCTCAAAATATGCATATCCTAGAAACTACCAAAACGCATTCAACTACTACAACGAACTAGCCAGCACAGGAAACGCAACAGCACAGCAAATGATTGGCTTTATCTATGCAACAGGCATCGGCAACACTGTTGAACGAGATCAAGCCAAAGCACTCTTATACCACACCTTTGCTGCGCACGGCGGTGACACGACAGCCGAAATGACCATGGGATACCGCTATCTGCTGGGCATTGGCACAGACGAAAGCTGCGAGGATGCTCTTTACCACTACAAAAACGTCGCCAACAAAGTCATTGATTACTACCTTTCTGGCCCTCCAGGAGGTCATACCCCGCCTTTGACCAAGGTACGACTGTCTGAGGAGCATGGCGGTGTGTATGGATACGGCGCCAGCGTCACCACCGAGAAGCGATCGCGCCATCCTGGTGGATCCGAGAAATCAGTCAGCATCGCAGAGATCTTGCAGTACTGGCGTTATTTGGCAGCAAAGCAGGACATGGATGCGCAACTGATGCTGGGACAAGTGTATTATTTGGGCACGCGCAGTATCCCTCGCAACTTCAACGAAGCCTACATGTTCTTCCATCAGATTGTGGACAAAGTTTCTCCGGGCGGCAAGATACCTGTCAAGCACAGCAAGGTCATTGGACAGGCAGCTGGCTACCTTGGCTTGATGTATTGGCGTGGCGAGGGAGTCGAGGCAGACGAAAAGACAGCGCACAAGTGGTTCCAGTTGGGCGTGGAATTGGGCGACTCGACATCACAAAACAACATGGGCATGATGTACCTGGATGGCATCGTGGTCGCTCAAAACAGAGACAAGGCGATCGAGTACTTTAAAAAGGCCGCAGATCAGGAGAATCCCAACGCGCAAGTCAATCTGGCCATGGAGTATGCCCAGTCTGAAGCCAGCATGCCTCTTGCCATTCGCTTGTTCACCAAGGCTGCGGATGCCAAACATCTGCTGGCCTATTGGTATCTCGCTCACATGAATGAACAGGGCATGACACCCAGGCCTTCGTGCAGAGTCGCCGTATCAGTAAGTACTATCTTATAGCAGATATACCTGGGTTTGTTGCTGATATCATACCTAGTACTACAAGGCAATTGCTGAGCGAGGAGACTGGTTAAACCCCACTGTCGAGGACGCTTATGCAGCCTATCTCAAAAACGACAAGGAAGGTGCACTTTTAAACTACATGCTGGCAGCAGAGAGAGGATACGAAGTCGCACAATCCAACGTGGCCTATGTACTGGACAATGACAAGAAGATGCTGGATCATTTACCCTTGATTGGCACCACCGCTTCCCACCACCACCACGACGAACAAGACGAAAGCTCCAAAGAAATCATTCAGGGCCTGGATGAACAGGAATCCGCCTTCATCTACTGGACTCGCTCTGCCAACCAAAACAATGTGGATTCGCGTGTCAAGATGGGAGACTATTACTTTAAAGGCATTGGCACTCCCATTGATTTCGAAAAGGCCGTGTCCTGCTATCGATTAGCAGCCGAGACGCAAGGATCGCCACTGGCCTTTTGGAACTTGGGTTGGATGTATGAAAGCGGCATTGGTGTGGCCAAGGATTTTCATCTGGCAAAGAGGGCTTATGACCAAGCATTGAATATAGATCAAGATGCCTATTTGCCCGTCAAACTGTCCCTGATCAAGATGTATGCAAAGTACTATTGGGAATGGCTCACTGGCCATGAAGTGGGACCTGCGCTTCAGTCAGGCGGTGCGGATGGCGATGAGGAGGCTGTAGCAAAGAAGCGAAAGGTCGACTCTCAAAAGCAGTATGACATTGGAGAAGAAATGGAGCGTCAGTACAAGATGAAGAAGCAAAAGGAGCGTGAAGAGCAAGAAAGAATGGGCGAGGATGGGCCATTCACTGGCAGCGATGACGACTACAACCTGGACGATTACTCTGAAGAAGACGAATTATTCGAAAGCTTGCTGATCCTGTCATTGTGTTTGCTGGTGGGCTATCTGGTCTATGTACGCCAATTCCGTTTTGGTGGTAATTTGAGAAATAATGGATTTGCCAACAACAACCCCAATGCCAATAACCCAAACGAGAATAACAACAATATCCAATAAAACGTATCACATTAATCAGATTCCATACGTCACTGGACCTTTTGTTACATGTTGTGTGGGGGAGACTCAAGTGTATGCCCTTCTCTATACTCAGCAACCCAGGGGGGGTGTCTTGAAATTGGAATAATATACCACCCACCTTCATCAAAGTGGGCAATTTCTTTTTAACCCTTCTCTCTTTTTTTTTTATTCAAAAGAAAAATGAACTTTACTCGTGTTTTAGGAAAGTCTTCTGTTAACGCCATCCGTGTTCAAAAGGCTAACGCTCGCATGCTTGGTCGTGCCGCTGGCGCTCAAGCTTCCATGGCTGGTAAGGCATTTTTATACTTTTATACATATACACAATGATTGACATGTAATACACTAGTCCGTTCTTACGCCACCGAGCCCACCTCTGCTGGTCAAATTCGGTAAGCATCCACACATAGCAGCAGCAGCAGCAGCAGCAGCAGCAGCAGAAGCAGCGCCATCATCATCCCTCAGTATATTAATCTCAATTGTCAAATGTCATCTAGTTCCGTCATTGGTGCCGTTGTCGATGTCCAATTCGAGCAAGACAACTTGCCTGCCATTTTGAACGCCCTTGAAGTCAAGGACCACTCTGGTGGACGTCTTGTTCTCGAAGTCTCTCAACATTTGGGTGAGAACACTGTCCGTACTATTGCTATGGATGGTACTGAAGGTAAGTTTTTTTCTTCAAATACATGGTGTGTGTCAGAGGTTAATTCGCCCCCCCCCTTGCGTGTCGTGTATAGGTCTTGTCCGTGGCCAAAAGGTTGTCGACACTGGTGCTCCCATCACCATCCCCGTCGGTAAGGAAGTCCTCGGTCGTATCATCAACGTTATTGGTGAGCCCATTGATGAGCGTGGTCCCATTGACGCCAAGAC
>JAXQGS010000299.1:0-21211 GCA_037040325.1 Mucor sp. M7501 | reverse complement strand
AAACTTCATTTTCGAGGTGAAAACCTTCATCATTCAAAATCATCAATTTTTCCCTTGCTAGTACAAGGCAAAATTTGTCAAAAATTGATCATCAACTCGATCCCTAGAAAATTGCTGAAAAGTGATCCCTAACCTAATGTCAGGTCGTAGAACACGATGGCACCTGTTTTGAAGCCGAGATCGCGCTTCGTTGGCGAGATACAAGCGATTTAAACCCTTGATTTTACAGTGGTAAATACATTTGAAGGCTGCTCACTGAACATTGCGCATACTAACATCTGATCTGATGGTCTGTAGTCTATCATCTAGCGAAACAGTACATTATGTGCACAAGAGGGACACGCAAGAAGTTTGAATAATACATTGGAGAAGCTTTTTTCATATGGATGCGATTTGCTATTAGTTTGAGTATTAACTATGCTGCAACTTGCACTTGATCCGCCGAAAATGTCGAGTTGGTTTTGCTGCTTGCGCGTTCAATGATACAAATGGCAAAGAGCATTGTAGAAATTACGTGAAAGCTTCAAAGAATATGCTACTACGCTTTACATGTATAACAGTTCAAAGGCAATGGATACTTGTTTATTGTATCTGCATGAAATTTTATAAGCATCGAAACATGGAGCATTTGTTTGTGTTTACCTGGTACACTTCAACATTTGTGATACCAACATAAAACGCGAAACACTAGACCGTTTTGAGAAACTTGTAGCACAAAAAATAAGCATCTATACATCTCAGGCTCTCTCCACTTTCATGCTTTTACGCCTCTCTTCTCCACTGTTTCTTTGAATTTCAAAAGCTCGCATACATGCCTACCCACTATCAGCATCACGGCTTTATCAAGTACTCTTTAAAGGCCAAGCAAAGTCAACAAACACTCAGCCAGGAGCAGCGAAATGCTAGCAAGGTTATTGTCATACTCAAAAGGAGACTACAGGATCAACAGCAGCGTCATATGGAACCATCCGCAAGAAAGAAACGACGAGGCAATCCTCGAGATCATTTCACATGCAAATCACCGCCCAAAAAGCACACATCAGTCCGTGATAATACAACCACGTCAGAGTTTGATAGCCTGATTACCGAGCTAGAGTTTTCATACGACTGCCTAGCCACGATCAATGTGGTCTACACCAGCTTGCGCCATACATACAGCGAGAGCAAGTGGAGCATTGAGCAACAAGGAAATGTCACTCGGCTTTGTGACATGGAAAAGGAGCTTTTGATTGCCTACGATGATCTCAATCTTCAAATCAATCAGCTCGAAAAGAGCATCATCAAGATGGAACAAAAGCTGATGCGACTGAAATCAATGTAGAGCGAGAACGAGTGCATTGGATCATTGCCTTTGTGCTTGTTGTGCTGAACTGACTCCCCCGTTTGTGACCTTTCTCTTGTCAAAATGTGCCACCAATGAAGATGAAAAAATTTCTCTCTCCCTCCACTCCAAGATACACCTTACTCTTTACTTTTTTTCCTTGGAAAACATCTACATAATAAACCTCTTTAAACCGAGTTTGTTCTAAAAATTACACATACTAAACACATTACATAATAACTGCCGCCATGAACAACACAGCATCCTTCGAAACAGCAGATGAAACTCGGTTTAATGAGGTGAAATCACACGCGCTCCATTACGGATGGGTTTTTTGGTTCATGCACCGTTCTCCAGGAGAGAAAATCACGAATTATGAGGGTGCCATGAAGAAGATTGCAACTTTCAATACGGTAATTTCATGCATTGCGTTAGTCTCGTTAGGTATTGATTTTTGTTTCAAGATTGAGGAATTTTGGGCTGTGTATAGTCATCTTCGTCGCCCCAGTGAATTGCCCAATATCAGTGATTATCATTTATTTAAAGAAGGCGTTCGACCTGTTTGGGAGGTAAAGAAAGCGAGCGATAGTGCGTGTGTGCGTGTATTGAGCTGAACTGTAGGACAATGTAAATATCAATGGTGGAAAGTGGATTGTTAGAATCAAAAAGGGATTGGCAAGCAGATATTGGGAGTCGCTAGTATTGGCCATCATTGGAGATCAGTTTGACGTGAAAGACGAGATTTGCGGTGCAGTCTTGTCCATCAGAGGATCAGAGGATATCATTTCAGTTTGGAACAAGACATCTTCTAACGGAAAGATCAATCTCAAAATTAGGTATGTTATTTAAAGCGGCTTCAGGCAAAGTGTATGTGTTTGACTCATCCTTCTCTGCAGAGATACAATCAAAAAGCACTTGAGTTTACCATCAGAAACAACAATGGAATACAAAACCCACAACGATGCACTTCGAGACAACAGCAGTTTCCGCAACACTGATGTGTTTCGATGAATGAATACCACCACCACCACCACCTTTTTTTTGCCTGTGTATATTTGCTACCTTAATAAAAATGAACAGCAGCGGACAACTGCCCTCACATGTACATATCTATACATGCAAATGTTGTCATTTGCAATAATTTTAATATAATTTCATTACTTGCTGATCTTCTCATTTCAATAAATGTACAACCAAAGGCATGTTTTATCATCGAATGTAGTAGGTGTATTCATTGTTACACGCAGCTAAGTCAGCCTTGATGGAAATCTCTCTTGTTCTGTTTAAAAACCCCAACATCTCTAATTGAGCATGCTGCAGAGCAATTTATTTGGCGAGTGTACCTCGGCCAAAATGTCATAAAAAGAGATATTCTTCATCACACACCCGCCTCGCACGCTTTTGTGTGTAAATGAACATGTATCCATCCGTTTGGCATGCCTGTTTGAGCCTTGTTTGGCATGAAATCAGAGTACACTTTGTATGGTTTCTCTCTTTTGTTTTTTGTATTTTTAGTTTTGCACATTTAAGATGTATTAATAGTAAATGATTGAGGTGCTGTTTTTGTACAGGGGCAAGTAACACGAAATAATAAATCAATAAATGTAGATTTTTTCGGCTGCTTTTTTGTTTGTCAGCATTGGCTTTCATACCAAAAATTGGCCACACTGATCAATTGAATAGGATGTCGTTCAATACATGCTGCTGCCGAGAACAAGCTACAGTGCTCCTTTTTATCATGGCGAGTGATCTCTCGAGAGCAGCAGATTCAAAAGGAGGAAACGAAATTTAAAATTTTCGCCATTCTGCAAGTCTCACAAAGAAATTATCATCATCAAAAAGTGAATTATCTACAGTGTTGTACAGTTTCCTTTCTTTCTTCCTCTTTTTCTCTTTCTTTCTCTTCTTCCTTTCAAAGAAAATGTTATTTGATCGATACAGAAAGAAGCCAAATGCAGCCAATGACAAGAAGAAATCAAGTTTAGCAAACAGTATCCTGAAGCGATTTCCAATCAACCTCACCTCCTCCAGGAAGCTCAAGAAGCAGGACGAGAATCTGAATACGATAAATCAGCCAAGACCATCAGTGTCATTGCCAAACATTGCGACTATTGAAGTGTATGCTGACTCGCCTGTAACAATCACCCCCAAAGCACCGCTACAACCAGGTCATCCTTCTCCCCCTCAAATTACCCCTTCAATACCGCACAAAGAAATTGCTTCCATGGCAAGACAAAGAAAGCGCCATTCAGCAGAGCAGCGCAAGAGGCGCCACCATCTGGTCTCGATGCAAGACGTCCACAGACACTCTTTTACATTTGGACACTTCCCATCCAGCAAATCCAACAAACTCACAATGGCTGAATTATCGTTAACCGCCGCCCAATTGGCGAAACTGGACAAATTGGTAGGGCTACAGGACAACACTGAGGCGTTACTGGCTCAATTAGGCACAACGCAACCTCCTTTGCTCGTCCCACATAGATCCATCAGTCATCAGCACTTGCAGATTCCTCTACAACAGCCGCACCAAAAACTCAATCGAACGCATTCTGAATCGCATGCCAAAACGATGGAGAGAGAGGCCGATCCCATTGAGCCAGACGAGCTGATTGAGCTTCTTACTGCCGAGCAACAAGGTCAGGGCCCGTTAGTGACACTCATAGATGTTCGGAATATCATGGAATACCAGAAATGTCGCATCAGGGGCTCTTTGAACGTCAATTTGCCTTCGCTGCTCATCAAAAGATACCAACGAGGTACGGTTTCAAACTTTAACTTGGAAAACTTTATTACAACACCCGAAGGCCGAGACATGTATCTCTCCAAAAAGCAGCAAGCATCATCGCCCAAATTTTCAACTATCCTCGAGCAAAAGGCCATGGAAGCAGAGCAGAAAAAGAAGAGCAAGCCAGTTTGGATCGTGTACGATCATGAAATGTCAGAGGACGATCAAACATCGCAAGCGTGGACGCTCCTCAACGTACTAGAAAGACTCATTGGAGCCGACAAGAAGAATCCAGGCAAAGTGTATTATTTATGCGGCGGTTTCAACTCGTTTCTGCAGTGTCAAGACTGGCTCGAATCGTCTCAATGGCAACAATCTTCTTTACCCCCTAATATCCCCTCAACAAACAGTGCTGGCACTACTATTACTACTACTACAACTAAACAGAACAATATACCGAGACGCTCTATCAGCTATACCATTGGAGAATCGAAAACAGACCTACACAAGAGAACAAGTTTATTCAGTCTGGATACACAAGCTGCTCGTGTGAATAATGCAAATGCGCTGGCGCGAAGAGAAAAACGAAGATCGCATCAACAAGCACAAGATACCACCTCATTCAAACCGCATGCTGCCACCATCGCTACCTCAACATCGACTTCCAACGGCGCCAATCTCAACACTAGCATTGCAGTGCCTTCAAGCAATAACCCTCTATTGAACCGTGTGGCAGAGGACGACGAAGTCATGACAGCAGATTGCTCTCCACGCACCGAATCAGACTTTGGCTTTGTCATCTCAGAGATCATTCCTGGATTTTTGTTTGTGGGCCCTGAAATTGAAACACCAGAGCAAGCGAATCAGTTAACTCAAGAACGTCAAATTAAGCGCGTGCTCAACATGGCGGAAGAGTGCCAAGATGAAGGCTTGAGTCAACACTTGGTTCATTATCATAAAATAGCAGCTCGTGATACCTTGGAAATGAAGAATATTGAGCTTGTCATGATGGAGGCTGTGCAATTTATAGGTAAAGTCAATTTGAGTGTAAACTTGCAGAAATGCCGAGGCGTATTAACGCGTTTCTCTTGTTGCTGAATCTAGAGGAAGCAAAGAAAAATCATGAACCGATCTATGTACATTGCAAGGCTGGTAAATCGCGATCTATCACAGCTATCTTGGCCTACTTGGTTACCTCGGAGCGATGGACACTCAAGAGGGCATACCGCCATGTCATAAAAGCACGGCCCAATATGTCTCCCAACATTGGATTTATATCTGAACTCATGAAGATGGAGGCGCAAGTGCATGGCCGTGTTAGCAGCTTTTTAGAATCTGATTGGCAATCTACCTCTTTGCCGAGCCCTGAGTATGCAAATGAATTGTTTCAATTAGAAAAGGCATGGCAAACTGCTGCACAAGTGTGATAGCTTTGGCACAATGCCTCATTGGGATAATTTTTTGAATAAATTCAATAATTAAACAAGTACCTCTAACATGTGGGCAGTTCTCTACCTTTGTTTCGCTTTGATAAGAGCTAGCCTACGCAAACTAAACTAAAAATGATGGTTATTATCAAGAATGGTAAGATTGAACGGTAGCAAAGATGAGATCAGTTCATGCTATATGATGAGCGAATTTATGCAACATCCAGTGTATGTAGCACGGTTTTCAGGGCCTGAATAAGGTCGTAAATAGCTGCATAGTTTATAATGAGTAGACTTTAGCTAAGCCCATTGCAAGCACGAGCTGTGCGCCTCCCATTAGAACAAAGGTTGACTTTTTCACTGTGGATTACAGCTCGTTGTCCTTGAAGATATTGGAGAAATTTCTTTTATTTACTAATTTGCATGAAAGCAACAATGATGGAGATAGTCATTGATAAAAGATATTCAGTTATTTATAAGTAAAGTCAGTGAAATGCATATGACGGCAAGATTTATCATTGCAAACACCACCATCAGTTTCCGCTCGACATAAAATACCTGTTTTGATGAGTTGCACATCTACGCTACGAGTAACACCAAGGGAATCCAATGCAGAACGGTATGGTTGAAATGTAGAAGATGTGTTTTGTTGAGGTGGGGGAATGTGTGATGTACTTGGCTGTTGGTGGAGAGTGCTTGTGTTTGTCGTGGATGGCATTGTATTCGGTGCTGACAATGAAGGATTAGTATTTGATGGATTTGATGGTGAAGGGTTGCCTCTCTTGTTGTTAGGTATAGTAGGTATTTGTGCGGAGGCTGGTAATTTTTTGTGGGTTTTTGTGGAGGCTTTTGATGAGGAGGCAGGTTTCGTGTTGGAGGCTTTTGATGCTTTGGGTTGTGGTGGCAATTTGGATTGCTGAACGGCCTTTGCCTTGGCTTTTTGAGCAGCTTTGGATTGATTGGTCACACTGGCTGGCTCTCGTCTACCAGGTACTATACTTCGTATAAAGCTTGTTTCGTGGGGAACATAGGTGATGGTTGTGATGGGTCTTGCGTCCGCTTCCCTAGAAGAAGGAGCCAGAGATACCATGACAGAGTTCAACGCAGCAGTAGAATTATCAGAGACAAGTGGATTTTCAGCAGTGGAGGGCTCAGGCAAGATAGCGCCCGTCTCTCTCATCACCGATTCTTGAAGCTGACGCTGAGCAAGGTAATATTCACGTCTGGTTCTTTGACCCATTGTCATTGACTACAAAATGTTGTCAGTATCATCTTGTCAAGGTGGGAATGGAGCTACTTACAGCTGCAGCTGCTACCTGATGTGGCCTGGAGGCATCGCTTAGTTCCTTATACATAGTCATCAATCGATTGATCTTTTTCATTCCCATATACATCATGAGCTCTTCTCGATCTACCAATTCACCATCAGGGCCCTACAGAGAAATCACCGTTAGCCATTGAACCTGCTTTTGTAAAGTACTGTTTACTTACGATGACACCCTCGAAATCAGATAGCCTGACGGTGCTTGGGTTCTTTGCTATCACACGTTTTGCCTGAGCTACCATGAAAGGTGATGCGATTTCCGAACAGGTGAGAGCATCCAGAAGCTTGCGTCTGTCGACTGTCAAATCTCTGAAATTCAGTCTTGAGGGATGACCGTAAAACTCATCGGGCAGCATACGGTGGTTGACAGGCTGCTTGACCTTTACCCCTGTTTTTCTGGCCGTCTTTACTCCAACTCTCACGGGGATGTGATCGTCGCCAGATGCATCATGCCGCGACACCTGTCTGACCAACTCTTTATAGTGGACCCTTTGTATTCTTGACAGCGTTCCATCCTCCAAGAATCTGTCATAGAGATCGCACAGAAACATTTTCATTTGCCCGACTGTAGTTTGGCCAAGCATATGACTACGCTTGACTGCCTGCAAGGTGGACTTGTTCTGCTTGGCAAGATTAATGATGAATGGCTTGTTGCTTCCAGGTACCGATCCTGATGCTTCCTCTAATTCTCGATACAATGTTTCGCGAGGTGCTTGGCTTTCGTGAGTCTTCTCTGTCTCAACTTCTTTCGTCTCCACCTTCACCACCGCCTTTGCCTCCACCTTCGCCTGCTGGTCTTGCGCAATGTCGACATTTGGTTCTGCTCTTGCGGTTTTCTCTACAGGTTGTTTCTCTGGTCTTCCGCTATCAGGGTTTATGATTGCTTTTGCTTTTCTGGGTGGTTGCTGTGTGTCCTCCTCGTCTGAGCTAGCACAGCTGCGATATTGCTCGTCCATGGTTGCTCTCTCCTTCCCCTTCTTTGATTTTGCTGGGATGATTACTGCTTTTCTGTTCTTTTGGATCGATTTGCGTACTTGAAGCTCCAATTGCTTGACCCTGATTGACTTTAATTTGGCCTTCTTTGCCTCGATTAAGCTGGCTATTCTCTCCTCCTCGTTGCTGATGCGCTCGAGTTCCTGAGTCAACCTATCCTGCTCGCTGACCAGCTCACTGATGATATCTGGAGGCTGTTGTCGGTCCATATCAGCATCCTGATCCTCGTCCACAGTCCAGTCAACGGGAGAGTTTGGTGCGGTATGAAAAGAGCTTGTTGATTCCGTGTCAGAAGGTCCATCTCGGGTAGCCACTTTATCAACAAATGTCGCCCAGCAATTGGTGTTTGCGGCCGAACGCGATGAGCTGAGCTCTGCGCCAGGTGTTGTCAATAGTGGTTGTTGCTGCTCTCGAGAGACATGCCGCAGCTAGTATCAGACAACAGTGAGTATCCGTATCAGAGAATGGCGCAGCAAAATACCTACTTGAGCTTGCTCTTGGGGAGGATTGGGCAGAGACTGATACACATGAAGGCCCTCATCATCCGATGAAACGTCCATGTCAGATCCGTCGTCCTCTGGTCTTACTCCGTACGATATGCCGTTTGGTTTCGACATGTTTGAACTGAAAGAAATGAACGGATAAGCTCAAACCTGCTGTTTGAATAGAAGCCAATGTGACTGTAACAAGAGGCAACAATGTTGCGTGAAAAACGAGTCGGAGAGCCAAGCCAAAAAGATCACTCACTATGTGGTGGCTCTCATGGTTACATGCAAAATGGGCATCAAGGAAGAATGTATTTCCCTTTTTCTTTTCTTTCTTTCTTTCATAATCTCTTCCATGTCACATCCACCACAGCCACCACACCCCTCCTCCATGCAGTTTCCTGCTGCCAAGTGGATACAGAACGACAATGACGACAGTGATGGCGATCAAGTTGGCTTGGTTCCTCACAACAGAGGCTATAAACATATCCTTTTTTTTTTGTCAATTATAGTACTAACCGATGACTAACCCCATCCATCATGTCTGCTATTACCTTAACGCTTTACTTTTTTGATCCAACACTGAAGAGATGGGCAGCATCAGATGCGCAATTTGGAGGAAACAAGTTACGTGCACCAAAAACACTTGCTGAAGAAACTGAGGTGAGAGAGACTCGTCTATCCATGTGAGCGCGAATCCAATAAACTAACGACATATTAAAAAAGTTTTTAAATGGTGGAAAGAAGAGAACCATTGTCAAGAGAAAGAGAAAGAGAGTAGAAGACGGCATCTCGGACGAGGAAGAGGATCCATACACACTGATTAATATCGAGGGTAAAAGCCAGGAAACGATGCAACGACCCCCTCACCACTGACACTCTTTGTGTGCTGTACAGATATTCTAAGTCCTATCGAGTTACCAACAGACATTGTTCGCAGACCAGCTCTAAGAAGAATCTTGCTATCTACTCAAATCGACGCACTCGCAAAGACATCCATGGAATTCATCGAAGGCGAAAAGAACTTCAACAAGATTCTGTGTCGTCTTTCAGCCATCATGCACCAAGACGACCCTCGCTATCTGGATTTGACGTTTGATCGCACCGTGGAGCAGCGCCAAAAGTACAAAGAAGACATCGAGGCTGCCAATGCTGCTGCGTCTACCCTGACTGCTGCTGCCACAGGGGAAACCAGCAATGTCGTCGATGCCTTGGATCCCAGGGAACTAGATCAGGAAATTGAGGCCAAAATAAAGGAGCGTGTGCCAGCAACATCAACGGCCAAAGACAGTGCTGATGGCAATGAAGACCACGACATGCACCAAGATGACGAGGAGGCGAGACAGGAAGACAAGGACGAGAATGACGATGCGCAGCCACCACTGCAAGACCAAGATCATGACATGGATGCTGATGTCGAGGCCAGAGAAGTGGTGAAACGAGTCAAGGAGCTGCTGTTGGTAAGCCAAGCTCATGTCTGATGAAAGGGAGCGCTGTTTCTCACTCATCTGACCACATTTAGGAAAACATCAACTACAGCAACGAATACATCTCTC
Source organism: Mucor sp. M7501 (assembly GCA_037040325.1). Taxonomy (NCBI): domain Eukaryota; kingdom Fungi; phylum Mucoromycota; class Mucoromycetes; order Mucorales; family Mucoraceae; genus Mucor; species Mucor sp. M7501. The sequence continues at coordinate 11,377 of JAXQGS010000299.1, read as the reverse complement.
GTCTTCAGGGGGCTCGCAATAAATTATGTAAAGCAAGCATGCAAAAAGACACTTTGTGGAAAGAACTCAAGGCCAATGCAAAAGAGGAAGATGTTAGAAACAAGGCAACACCAGCCTATCATCACTGAATGATTTATTGAATAAAACAACAACACTTATTGTAACTGAGCCTTTACTTTTTTCTTGTATTTCTCTGCGGCTGATTGGAATTGCTGTTGATTTCGAACTGGACTCTGTAGCACAGCGATTGGGACCAGATCTTCGTCGTCCTCGTCCTCGTCTGAGAATGTGTCAAGCAGAGAAGACGGCGTGGTTGGGTACGACGGTCTTCGCATCACAGGTTGTGGTTGTGTGATAATCATGGGAGGAAAGTAGCCAGTGCCAGGCGTGTATCTGGGCGCAGGCGATGGCTGTCGAGGCTTCCATTGATATGGCATGTGCTGCTGCTGCTGCTGCTGTTGGTGCTGATAATGATATGGTATCACATATTGGCAGAGTGGAATGTCGTCTTCTTCTAAAGGACGCTGCACTTGATAGTTGTGCTTAAACATGGTGTATTATTATAATGGTGAATAAAGAAAGCAACAATTTCTTGAATTCAGCCATTTTATATAGAGCTCTCTCCTCTTGATGAAGGTAATTATTATTGTTTTACTCCTTTGATATCCACTGTGGATAAAACACAAATACTTTACTTGATATTTACACTTTATTTAAGAATACTCATTGTATACATATTAACTGGCTATATAGCGATACAACGAAATGTGTTTATACATGTTTGTCTGAAGAGAGAAAAGAGATGACTGGAAAAGAATGTGCATGTATACATAAGACGAACTGCAAGAGAGAAAAACAAGGAGTACGAGAGGAATAAGGAGGTATTTGCTGTTGTATGTGGGTGATTAATTAGTGGTGGCCCTGAGGTGTTTGGGTAGCGAAATGTAATAGTGATTTGATAGAGGGCAAACGGCAATCCATTGCCAACATGCTAGTGTCGTCCAGTGGTGGCAAGTAGATCTCTTGAGTGATGCCATTGAATTCCTGGAGAGACGGGGGACTAGGTACATCTTCCTCTGAGCTACTTGTGTATGTGGATGTTGGTGTGAAGGGAGTAGATGTTGCTGCCGTATCGACCATCTCCATGCTATCAACGTTACAGAACGATGTTATATTATGCTGTTTTTGTAAGTGTCGGGAAAGCTGTCCTTTACGCCAAAATGATTTGAAGCATGTAGGTACCGGGCAATGGTTTAATTTAGTACTTGATGATTGTTTGTAAGGACTAGTACGACTTTTGTTTGTTGTTGTTGTTGTTGTCTTGTTAGCATCAGAAATTGGATCAGTAGATAAAGCGGTGTCGATGGCATTGGAGATAGCAGCGGCGGCAGCGGAAGGGTGAATGAATCGCAGGATGGAGCAATGTTGTTGTTGCTTCAAATATGCCTCTTCGTCATCTTTTGATCTGGACTTTGTTTTCTGGAATCTACGGATCTTTCTGCGTCGTTGCAACAGGACAGTAGGAGGAGCACTGTGTACACGCATGTGTCTACTCAATTCATCGGAACGAGCAAACCTTTTATCGCATTGCGGAAAGGTACACATGTGAGGCTTCTCTCCAGTGTGGGTTCTGACATGACGTACTTTATGCTCCAATCGGTAGAATGATTTGAAGCAGAAATCACATTGGTATGGACGTTGAACTGCAATTAAAGAGTCCAATTTCTCTTGACTAGTGTTTTGAAGCATTTAAAGATAAAGGAGAAGGGAGAGGAAAAAAAGACAAAGGGGGATGTGGGGAAAAAATGAAGGCATTTATATAGATGCATATACATGGTATCTTTTTTTTTATATATGATTTTCGCTTTATATAAAATCCGGAATTACCCTTTAAAGTGATTTAATAAGCTTCCCGTCAAAGCAAATTATGTACAATCTTATTGTAAACTATTTATATGTGATATTTAACCCCTTGAATCACAAAACGATTGGGGGTGTAAAATTTAAAGTTAAATGTGAGTAATTACACACGCACCAAAACCACATGAAAACACTGATCCATACAACATATAGTTGGTTTTTCAATGTCATGTATCGAGCCTGTTTGGTTTGCATAACGTTTAGAAGATTGCAATCATCATGGCAGCCTGCAATGCCGTTTTGAGAGTATATGGCAACAAAACGCTCGGATCAATACTGCCAATTCTCCGCATTTAGCACACCACTCTTATATGATCTTTCCTTTTTATCTTACCCCACTCATTGCTTACCATTAAAAGAACTGCTGGACAAGACAGGAAAATAAAAAAAGCTTAAAATCACGGGTCCTTTTTTACATTCATTCCATATTGTGCAATGCTACAGTTCGGCTGCTCGTTACAAAAAGAAAATGCTGGCCACGCGGAGCTTAGTCAGTTGTAGCGTTTTAGTACTATACAAATAAAACATTTGTCTATTGAGACAGTGTTGCTTTTATGGCAAGGAGCTGTATTCTCTCCTCCCACCCCAACTACAGTCGATCTTTGCTTCACTGACGTAATTTAATCGACTTTTGTTTTAATGGAGGTGCACCGCTCGTGCTTGCGGTGGGCTCACATGAATAACTCGAAGTTAGATTAGAAGAAATAAAATCAAATGTTATTCATTTGTTTGACGACAACATGTAGTTTCTAATAGTAATGAGGAAAGGTTATATTGGAGTCAGGCGGAGGTATGCCCCATCTCGCTTATCCACTGAATGGCACAATTCTAAACAATTGGTTCGGGTTAGTGTATCAATTCGATACTTGTTACAAGAATGGGGTCTTTTATCTATTTTGAAGGAAAACTTTACTAAATACAATATACCTTTACCTGTGTATTTGACTTTTCTACAATGCTCCACATCAGTATCAATCGAAATATGATTCATATATGAGCATAAAATCTAGTTGCATTATGATAGCCTCCAGCACTCGAATATTTATATGCAATTCAAAGCGTCATTTGGATACATATGAGCCGTGTTTTCTCTAATCCGAAGCCATTTTAGGTCGCCAAAATAGCACCAAACAAATGCCTTCATCTAACAGTTACTTGTTGACACCTTTGCTCAACTTTTTTGCGACCAAAACAAAAAAAACATGGCTAAAAGTTAACTCCAAACCATGTGAGGTATCTCATTTAAAACATTAGGATATCAAACAATCGCGTTTTTGATATTGAAAGTGAAGACTTCCTCTATGATACATGTTAAATCAAGAGGATTGTATCGATACAATGCAACTTTCTTCTGATATACAATTTGTGAGACCTTTATATGTATTTTTTTTGACATTCTGGCCAAAATAGACATTTCAAGTTTTCAAAAATTGCTCAAGAAGCTAGTTCAAAGCATTTATTGTAAATAGCACCATTGAATGTGTTTGAAAAAGTACTCCAAGAATGTATTAGAAAGCGACGTTTGGTAATCCCAATTTACATAATCGAATTTGGCAATACATCGATTTGGTTCAGCATCAGCATTGGAAACAATCATCATTGCGAGCGTAATTGAATATCATTACTATGATCATTCGCACAATGAGTGCATTGCTTACGTAGAGTCGCAATCATCAATTCTTTTCATACGTATTTTATCTTCTTGTATTCTTTCGTCTAAGATTGCAACAGCCTCTTCACTCTGACCTTTTTACTCTTAGCGTACGCGTCTAAAGTAACCAAGGGATGCCCATTAGTGTCAAGCAAAAAAAGGAAAAGAGCTGAATCCTACACGAATGCTGTAAGATTATCCTCCTCTCATATAGGTCGTGGAAAGGTAAGCTTTGATAAACTTGGCATTGTGCTTATGCTGGATGCGAGTAATGACCATCCGCCTTCTGTTTCATCACTTGAGAGTATACTTCCATCATACATCCTTTCTCGCATGCAAAATATAGCCAAAAAAACACACAAATGATCAATGAACCATGGCATGTAAACTTTTTTTTCTGTTTATTTGAATTTGCGTATATAGATTTTTTTTAGACATATTGAGAGATCCAACGGAAACCATCACCATAACCTTGTCTCATGACAACAGAACACATGAAAACTTCGATAGGACGAATATCAGTCAAAGCGACCTTACCCTATTTTCAGAAGTTCAATCATTTGAAACACTCAAACCAACTTTCCTCTTTCTTACCTTGCCAGTTGTTTGGAATAAACCTAATTCTTGTCTGAGAGTCTCCTCACTAACAGCACCAGGTGCATCAATCTTGTTGCCGAGAATCAAGAAAGGAACCTTGGAGAGTTGTTCAATAGCCAAAAGAGCCTAGTATACACACACGTAATGAGACATACTGTAATGACCAAAGAGCAGTTTCATCCACTTACATCCAACTCGGCCTTGGCCTCCGGGAAACGAGAGTGATCAGCACAATCAACCAAAAAGACAATACCTCCAACTTCAGGGAAATAATCTCTCCACAATCTACGAGCTTGTTGATGGCCACCCAAATCATAGGTGGTGAACTTGACATTACCAATAGAAAGCTCTTCTGAGGCTAAATGGTTCATTTTGTTACATTAACCATCTGCGAGATCCAACAACCAAAACATATCTGTAAACTTACTAGGATGAAGAGTAGGTTGCAATGTAGCCAAACGATCGTTCTTCAACATGTGTAACAAGGTAGTTTTACCAGCGTTATCAAGACCCAAGAAGAGAATCTTTGCATTCTTGTTCATAAGACCTACAAGCACAAAAAATACAAGGAAAAACGACGCGATAACATCAGCCTCCGTGTATCGATAGCCCAAAGCTCCTTCTACGCAAGATTACCTAAAGATGACAGAACATCCCAAAACCAGTTGACGATAAACATATTTGATAATGTGTTATAGTAATTATTAAATGGTATTTATATAAAAAGAAGAAAAAAATAACAAAGGAGAGCTTTGGAAAGTGGAAGACGCGGTGCTTTGTTGGCTGGTTGGCTGGCGGCACAGAGAAATTCCATCACAATCCACCACACCACCACAACAATGAGTCCGTTGATGAAGACACAATTCAACTTCAGTTCTGCGAATTGTCGTCTAGTAATTGGCTCTTTTTGCTGAATCAAGCTCTCCTTAATTCAGATTCATTATGTTGTAGTGCGTCTTCATTGTGGGATGTGATTTGCGTATATTCAGGGCAGTAGTGCATCGAAATAACAAAGAGATTCATCACCTGAGACTCGAAGTGTACAGCATGCATCTTGCCCAAATAGCAATAACAATGGACTGATTTATTTTGGAGATGTCCAAATATCCACATGGAGAACTACACTTTCACATGTTTCAAGAGTACGAGAAGCATCATTGGTTATTAGAAAATGTACAACTTGGCAGCAAGTGCACAAAGCATCCCACGTAGAGGAAAGAGATTCCGCCTATGCTTGTTAGTTGCTTGACATCCAGCTTCATGTATATATTATTTCCAGATATCAGATGAATCAAATCATAAATCTTTTATGCTAAAAGAATGGCCATTCCTTGAAATCGATGGCAATGGAAGCATTCGTCAGTTATTTGATGTCAACATCCGGACGATGAGAATTGCAGTACAGCCAAACCTTTGGCATTCGTTCATGCCGTCAATACACAACGTTTAGCAAGCTGCTCCTCTGATTAATGAATTAAATGAACAGTTTTATTCGCAGAATAATGTAGCAATAGCGCGAAAGAGGAAAGGAAAGTGAGAGCAGTTAGTATGTTTTTGTATGAACCACAGAAGGGCCGGATTCGTTGTAATCCACTTTGCTGATATAGTTCTTTGCGTCGATGAATACAAGCTAGATTTGTGTTAATCACTCGTCCTATAGCCCCAAATTCCTGCATTCTTACCTTTGCAACAATCTCTGCTCCTAACCAAGTTGAATATTGTTGATATTGTTTGTCCTTGAGCACAGTAAAGTAGTCTGGTATTCTGAGAAAGTTCAGTTGACGAGGTTGTGTATCACCTGCATTCTCTGAATGAGGCAAGAACAGTTGCACTTCAGTCTTGATACGTTTTGTAATTCCTGTAGTCATGCAACAACCTCCAGCAACAGTGATATTCTCCCAAAGCTTAGGTCTGATTTCTGGGGGTTCGCAATTCATGGCTGATAGTCTCATTGCTTCTGGAAGTGATGGAGTGTCTATTTTCAATACTTCAGGGTTGAACAGAGGATCCATACAGTCATGTCGATAAGGGCCAATGTTGAATTTGTGGTTTTTGTATTCTATTTCAGCGTTCTCGGGTACATCGCCCACCTCTTCTTCTTCCACTTTCTTTGGATTGTCCTCGTCTATTAACTCTTCAGTTGATTCCGTAGGTAGTTCCTCCATAGCGTTTGATAATTCTGCTGCCAAGATATTGTCTGCTAATTCATGGCCAACAGATACATTGCAAACACCAGGCTGTTCACGAACAAATTTGGCGAATTCTATATCCAACTCCAAGCCGGCGTCTGTGAACTGCTGAACGAGTTTGCTGTCTTTCTTTAACAATTCAAGTAAGTGTACGTCAAAGTGGTTGCCTCCAATGGGGACGGAAAAGTTGGATTGAGATTGGACATTGCTGTCAACAACGACATTGACATCTACATGACCAGATTTAGTGATCTATCTCTGTATCCACCTAACTATTGCATCATGTTACCTGTATTCTCACTTCCGATATCAACCACCATGCCAGAGACAGATCCACAGCCAAACAATGTCAATAAAGGCTGAGGCGCAATGTACACACCAGGTACATTAAAGTTTTCAAAGCAGATTTGAGTGATTCGCTCATGCTCCAGCTTTGTCCACTGAACAGGAACAGCAATCAGCACTGGACTCTCGTTACGTGATTTCTTGATGTTGAGTTCCTTGAAGAGAATGTGATGCCAGCACTCCTCAAGGTCTTTCCAGTTGACAATGGCGTTGTTTTTGATGGGATAGTTGAAATCAGCCATATTGACCATCTAAAAACAATGTTCATTTATTGCACTATTACATTAAACATCATGTCTTACCACTGTAGGAGGCTTGTTGGTATCGTGCATGCCAATGCCAGCTGTTGTAATAGTGGACCCAACATTGATAACAACAAAGTTTTCTTCTCGGAGTGCGATAGACATATTATAAATGTTCTGGTTCACCTAAAACGCGTTCCAACAGAAAAAATCTCTTGTGCCAAGGTGGGGGTTCGCTTTAAATAGTCACCGTGTGGTGTGGTTTGAATGAGAGGATGAGCATTGGAGGCGGTAAATAGATGGACCGACATTTTGTTTGGTTTGCAGAGAGCCACCCCAAAGTTACATAAAAGCATGTAGCAAAACTAAAACACTACGATGCCCTTTTTTTCTCTCTTTTTCTCCACTTCTTTTCATCACTTTTATAAAAATGTCGAATACAAAGAAAGGAGGCAGTGTAGTAGATGGCTTGGTGAATCCTCCAGACAAGGCCCAAATTATATCCTTTTCAACGTTTACAAACATGCTGTTTCCATGACAACCATGCGGTTGCTATGGTGGCAATGGTGTATCAGTTTTCTCGTGTCATTTGCTAATGATGTATCCTTAACTCTTTTATTTTTTCATACTGCTCTAAAGTTACGATAGTAGATGGCGAATCAAGGAAGCATGTGCAAGGCTTGCTAGCTGCTATAGTCCATTCGGCGGATGAATCATGGTAAAATTAGCATATAGACGGCCCATAGTGCGAACAACTAACTAGCCATGATACAGTCTAATTCTGTTTGAAGAATCTCAAACGCCATCCATGCCACCAATTGTGTTGAAAATTATTCCTATTTATTCAGATGTGAAGATTGACATTGGTAAATTTGACTAGCACACTGCTACATCTGGCATACTCATTTCCTTACTACAGCTCAATCGAACTCGCCCGATAGCAGCAAGTCAGGTTCGTGCTATATTTTGCAACATGATTAGAGTTTCTATTGTTAATGCAAAACATAAAGATTTGCTTGTTACATTTTCAGTTCAACAAGACTCCGCCAGCGTCATATTTCCAGAGAAGTCGATCATGTCAGACATGTTGAGCCAGATCAAACAGCTGAAATCGAGTGCGAAAGTCGACTCTACAAACGAAAACAGCTATGAGTGGACAAAGCATTATTCCAAATATAGCGGTAATGACTACATGATTTCATATATACTTGCTCTCTTGTGACACATTTGATGTAGAACAAAAGCCAAAGAAATCGCTACCTGCGAGAGCTAATTCCCTGCCAGCATCTGACGATTTGGGAGACAGTTCACTTCGTTATGTATTACCTTTGCAAAGAGCAGAAACTATCGCCAAGATCAACCTGAAGCGCACTAGAACTGTAAATGAGCCAAAAGAGCGCAGAATTACATTCGAAGCCGCAAAAGATCATTGGATTAATGCACAACTGATGAAGAGGGAGGACGAGTTTGTCAGGTGGCAAAGGACAAAGTATGCACACCGCTTTGGCTTGTTGTAGATCACATACTGAGCTATTTATTCAGTGTTTTTGTAGGTACATGGAATGTGCATGGTAGTCTGCCTACATCCTCTCTCAAGACCTGGCTTCAAGGAACACTCAAAGCCGACGATGGCACTCCATTTGACCCTGACTTTTACGTTATTGGGTAAGTTGTATAGATAAAAAGCTCCAAGAGGTATTTCTAATGCAATGGATAGTCTTCAGGAGATGGAGACAAACACCGAAGCATATATTCGGTATGATCCCGCAAAAGAAAACGCTTGGGTGAAGGCCATCATCGAGTCATTGAAGGATGGTGGAAAGGACTACTACAGAGTAGAATCTAAACAGTTGGTTACCATGCTCATGATTGTGATTGCAAAGAAGAGTCATCGATCCTTCATCTCAGAAGTGACAAGCACCTACGCTGGAGTGGGATTAATGAACATGATGGTAAACACTAGAAAGGTGCATACAGTGCCGCTACTGACAAAATTTTGTAGGGCAACAAGGGTGGTATCTCTGTTCGTTTGCGGTTTCACGATAGTTACCTCTGCTTTGTCACTAGTCATTTAGCTGCATTCACTGACAAAACCGAGAAGAGAAATCAAGATTTTACTGAATTATCCAAGCGACTCGTGTTCCCTCAAAGACCAGATCCGCTGACTGAATATGTCTTTTATTCGTGGAACGATGGTGGCGATGAAGGCGTGTCTTTCTTGGAAGCTAACAATGTAATCAGAGACTGGAAATCAGAAGCATCTATCTTTCACAATGAGTGAGTATGACGTTGTGGTCAATTGCTGAGCCGCTAGATTAACAAGTATGATAGTTTTTTGGTTTGGTGCGGTGATTTGAACTATCGAGTCAATTTGAATGAGGCAGTTATCAAGAACTGGCTTCGACAAGATCGATTGGATGTATTGTTGGATTACGATCAGCTATCCATTGAACGGGATGCAGGCAGAACTTTCCAGATGTTCAATGAGGGACCCATCACCTTTGCACCTACTTACAAGTACGATGCTGGCACTAATCAGTATGATACCAGCGAAAAGCGACGAGCTCCTTCCTGGACAGACCGTATTTTATGGAAAAAGGACAGAAAAGGAGCTTCTGAGCAAAGCTTGGAATTGAAGAGTTACAAGGATTGCATGGAGATGATGATGAGTGATCATAAGCCTGTGCGAGCTCTGCTCGAAATGAATGTTCGCAAGATTGATAGCCGACTTCAGAAGCAAACACAAGAAAAGCTGGTTAAACAACTCAAAGACACTCAAGACGATCAGCCTCGCGGTGAAATTTCATCTTCATACGTCGATTTTGGCAAAGTGCAGTTCATGGAATACAAGGAGCAGAATGTCATTTTGACGAATACAGGTACTGTTTTGACCGTGTTCAAATTCTTGCCAAAAGATGCAGATGGCACTATTCTGCCTCCCTGGTTGCAGGTGAGCCCTTTGTCTGGTGTTGTTGCTCCTGGTGAAAAGGTGATTATTCGCTTTGAAGTTACGATTGATCCCACCATCTCAGCGCCATTGAATCGAGGAGAAGAGAATATGGACGACATTCTAATTCTGCGCCTGGAAAACAGCAAGGATTTCTTCATCTCTGTGTCTGGAGACTATATACCTACTTGCTTTGGTGTACCTTTAGAGCAATTGTCAGAGATGGCTGTGCCCATCAGTGAAGCAGCCGCAAAGAATCTACAAAGAAGCAAGCCTGTTAATGCCAATAATCCTCAGCAACCGCCTTCTCCAGTATTGAATCAGATAGATTTACCAAAGGAATTATGGAAGGTGATGAACTTTTTGTGGAATGCCAACATGTTCAGAATTGTAGGTATTCGCCCAAAAAAAAGGAAAACAACTCGCTCTGATCCATTTTGTAGAAATCTTTGTTTTTGGAGCACGGCGATCTCATTGTATCGACTTACATTAGAAAATGCTTGGATAATGGAGAGCAATTTGATACAAATGTGTTGCTTGGCGGCGAACCTGCTACTGGCGATCATGTAGAACCTGTAGAAAGTCAAGAGCCAGACGAGAGCGATGAATTGTTTGATGTTAAAAGCACTCTTTCAGAATTGAGCCTGGATAATGATAAACTTGGAAAAGAAGCTGTCAGTGCTAATTCGATGATTGACGTTTTGGTCGCCTTTTTGGAATGCTTGCCAGAGCCTGTCATCACAACCAACATGTACGAGCGTGCCTTGGAGGCATCTGAGTCCATTGAGGCAATGAACATTGTAAGTAACATTCAATATGCATGTATCCTTCACTAACAAGTTCCCAAGCTCAAGGAATCATTACCTCCTTTCCATCGAAATGTGCTATTATACATTGGTATGTTTTTGAGACAAGCAATTGACAAAGCGCCTGCTTCCGTAAAGAAACAAAGAGAGAGCCGAATTAGTAAGTATGCTGACGTTTGTTATCGCAACAGTACTAACTCCCATGCTAGTTGAATTGTTTACCGTTTTGCTAAGACCTCCAATTGACTTCAAGGAACGTAATCCTGTTGTAGCAAAGGAAAAGCGCGAAAAGTTTATATCTCAATTGTTGAAATCACTTCAAACATAAGATGAAGGGAATATGCCTTTTGTACTTTTAATTAATCTCATTGATAATAAAAATCAGTATTTCATACGTTAATTTTGCTTTCAAATACTTGGTCTGTTATTGTTTTTCTAGTGTGTTGTTTTACGTTTGTCACACACTAATGGCGTTAATGCTGCCAGGCTTATAGTTTGATCTGACAACACTAAGACTACACTACATGTTCATATAATTTTACAGACAGCCAAATCTAGGGTGAAAAACAGCGTAGAATTGGCATCTTATAATATGTTACGAACTATAGTCGTATATGTAATTTGGAATAGGATTGGAAAAGAAAGTCGACAATTTACAGACAAAAGAGACATCCAAAGTT
>JAXQGS010000298.1:0-22604 GCA_037040325.1 Mucor sp. M7501 | reverse complement strand
ACCCTCGCATTTTTTTTCTAGGATTTTTGTGTGTGTCGAGCCCGTTCTAGCGATGGGATTGGCTGAAAGACTGGACAGCAAGTGAGATAGAGCTTTGTAAATAGCGCAATAAATTCAGTTGATTAACTCTTTAAAAATAATGAAAGCTATGGTAAATTATAATAGCAATCAACTCCATTTTATTTGTGTGTTATAGAATAATCTGGAGATCCTGGATTTGAATAAGAAAAAAGAGAAAAAGAGCATGAAAAATGGAAAGAATTGTGGTGGACGACTTTTGTAATTATGACCACTCAGTTTGTTGTTTACCAGATAATGCCGTTGCTATTTGTGCCATTTGGACAAGGAATCAAGACCGTGATCTGCCGCAAAAGAAATACACCTTATTTGAGGGGTAAATCTTTGCAAGATGCGGATCAAATTAGAAGCTCGCTTTTTGATTCTGCCATCCACTCAAATACATCAAGTCAACTTTGACGAAATAACATGCACTTTTATATTCAAAATCTAATCAACTCTACATATGATCTTTTTCATGTATAAATTTGAGAGACAAGCGACATGTTTTTGATGTCGCTAAAGTGTCTCCAAGGCAACAAGACGTCACTCGCTGCCCACACTGCAACACACTGGGTTTGAACACCACTGACTGATACAAAAGCAACTGTTGATTAGGGAAGCCTTTCTTTCAATCTCTTTTTCACCTTACCTTGTCAAAGCGATAGACATGTCCACCTTAGACCCACTTTCACTCCTTCGAGAATCCACTATTAGCAATAAACCTGCTTCTCTGCTGGACGAAAACGGACAACCTGTTACGACTATTTCAGATGCCAAAACAATTCAATTCAACAATGACGATAAAACAAGTTTTCCACGCGACGCCCCCACCAACTTTAAAAAGACCAACGCAGCCGACAACGAAACATATACCTTGGAGACATTGATTTTCCTCGTTCAGAACGCACAGTTGGATAACTCTGCTTATTTCAAAGAATGCCGTGCTCGTGGTATTGAACACGTATCCATCGTTGATAGAAGAAAGATTTTAGATTACCTTACGGGTAAAGTGGATCAATCGCCCAATGTGACATCTGCCAATAAGCAAGGTAAGTTGAGAGAGAGAGCGTTGCAAAGTGTATTGTTGCTGATTTGAGTGTGTCGTTGGCAGAGAAACGATCTCGAGGAGAAGCTGAAGGAGGCGATGGTGATGTTACCATGGAAGACACATCTTCCATCAAAAAGCAAAAGACAACACCACTAAAATCAGATGATTCCATACAGCTTGTCAAGGAAGTGCTTGCGAGAGAACGAGAGATTATGACAAGATCTTCGGTGCTCAAAGGATCCAAGAATTTTACAAATGCCATCAACTTGGCCAGACAGTTGGTGCTCGGTAAAGATGTACCTCCAGCAGGCCGTTCAAGTGGTACCCAAAAATCTGGTAATTATGAAAAAAAAAGGGAGGTGGGATGAGAGCATACGGAATCTAACACGCACAAAAGCACAACCTGGTGCGTCTGGACAGAAACCATCTAGCAGCGCTGTCAAGCCAACAACGAAATCAGCAGCTATTGCGGCTAAAGGACAAAAGCTATCCAGCAAAGACAGGATTCCTCTTATTATCGTTCCAGCAGCACCAACAGCCAAGTTTACACTATACAACATTAAGCAATTCTTGGAAGATCAAGCGTAGGTTCATCCAGCAGCAATGGCCGAGCAAATGAGCAGACATCGCTGAATGATTGCTTTTTTTTTTATACATAGATATGTGGATTCGCAAGTGTTGAGAGAGGAGGGACTCAAGAAGCCTGAGCGTGTCACTGTAGAACGCAAGAAACCCAATGGACAAGTGGTCCCTTATCATATCGTCGATTCAGTATCACAATTCAAGCAGACGGATTGGGATCGTGTGTGCTGTGTCTTTGTTGCAGGTCAATTGTGGCAGTTCAAGGGCTGGAAGTGGGAGAAGCCAGTCGAGCTGTTTAGTAATGGTAAGGACAGCTGTCATGCGCATAGTTGGATGTTGGCATTAAGTGGTTTTGTGTGGTTTTAGTCAAGGGATTTTATCCCAAGTGGAATTCTGATCAAATCAATGCACCTGCATCTGAATGGGCAGTGACTGAAATTAATGTAAGTTGATACACTTTATTAATGCGCTGGTGACTGACATGCTGTGTAGATTCATAGAAGTAAGAGACACATGGACAGAGCTACCGTTTCGCAGTTTTGGGATGCTCTTGACAGTTACAATGCAACACATAAACCCTATCTCAATTTCTAATAAAAGTCACGTACACATGTAGTACCATCTTGAACTCTCCTCTTCTCTTTCTTCCTGTACATATATACATAACGCACATACAAATGGCAGTGAAGCTACCCAATTTAATACCACCCTTTCGATTCACCATGGTCGAAGAGAATCTGTTTCGAGGCGGATACCCTAAACCACGAAATAAGCGATTTTTGAAAAGGTATATCTCTATGTAGAGAGCATCCATCTACATCGTTTGATACTCATGTGGTTGTTAGATTACGACTCAAGACAATACTGTCGCTTATTCCCGATAAACTGATGCCTGAAATGCAAGAATTCTGTGAGGAAAACAACATTAGCCTGCTTCATTTAACAGTGGACAAGATGAAGGAAGACAACATCCCATTGACATACAACAAGACATTGATGGCATTACAGGTAAATCATGGCAGTTTCCATCACAAACACAAGGCGCACTCAACAAAAAAGTACTGTAGCTCATGATAGATCCAGCAAACCACCCACTGTACATTCACTGTCTGGATGGCGCAGATGTCACGGGCTTGGTGATTGCATGCCTGCGAAAACTGCAAATGTGGAGTATATCCAGCGCACTGGGAGAGTTTGTCCGCAATTTGCATACAAGTGTCATTTCCAGCGAAGAGTTTGAGTTTGTCGAGAATTTCAAAAACTTTGAAGTAACCATTCCAATGACACTACCGCTGTGGCTATGGGGAGGCCAAGTGAACTTTAGAAAACACACCAGTCTACGACTCAAATTCTTGGATCCTGAAATGATGACAGAAGAGGAACGAGAGCTAAAGGATCTGAAAGAAAAAAAGGAAAAGGAAAAGGAAGACTACTACAAAAAGAGAAAGAATGGTATAATCTGTTGCCCTTGGAATTGGGGATGGCTTGCTAATACACGTGTGTGGTAGATTTACTGGATAACCTGTTTGATCCAAATGCAACAGCTGGCGCTCGTCATCGATCTGGATCCAATGTGATGAACAGCAGCAATGGAGGCAGTGGTGCTGGGGGAGGCGGAGGCGGCAATAATGGCAGCAACAATGTGTCTTTATCCATGTCCTCTCTCAATCCAAACAGCAGCAGTATCAACGCAATGGCACCGTCTACGCCTGGCATGGACGACATGTATGCAGCAGCAAACTCCTCTTCAATCGCCTCAGAGAGCTCGACACGACACGGGAGAAACGAGACGGACCATGCAAAGGATCCCTATCTTGTGGATGTCGATGTGGATGTGGACGGCGTCATGATGGATGGCCTGGATCAAGTGGAATACATGAACAGAGCTAATGGAGGATCATCCGGCAGCCGTTTCTATGGTGATGGCAGTGACGATGTGTTGCTTATGGACGACGACGGCGACATCTACAATGGAGATCAAGGCACTCGATTCATCACAGAGCCCATTAGCAGAACACTGGAAGCATTGGCATTAGAGGGCCTTACAGAGTTTTAAAATAAACCTTCTTTATTTGCTCTTCTCTTTCTATTTTTTGCCCTTTTGACGAGATGCATAGTACAAGATGAAATCACGCTTATCAGACATGCTCAGATTGGTCTTTCTCAGCTTGGATACATTGCCGAGGGATGAAATGAGCAAGTCTCCCACTGGATCATTGGAGATGGCGGTGTTGGCAGTAGTGGCATCAACGGTAGACTGCGATGAACATGGCGCTTCACCTTGAGCAAGCGATTTCACGATAAGTGTGTTGTGGAACTATAAAACACAAGAGTCAGGCACACACACACACATCAAATGTCTCTCTACTGCTAACTAACCTGCGAACACAGCTTGAAAAAGTGGTAAAACTGGTTTCCAACCGTGTATGTGGGTGGCATATTTCCGTATTCATACTTGAACGACACGACTTGAAAGCATCCGTCCTTTTGATCCACATTGTAATCCTCAAACACAGGCGCAAACTTTAGCAAGGCACGTCCATTGGTAGTTGTGCCCTCTGCAAACACGACGACAGGTCCCCATTTACCCTTCTTTGCCTTTTGAGACAACTCCTGCACTGTATACACTGTATCCTCGCTCGATGGCTTTGATTCAGGGATCTTGCCCACCAATCGGATAGCTTCCCATAAGGAGATGACCTTGACCTTGTTGGTGTCCAAGAAGATCTGCGTGAATACTGGGTTGAATCTACACACACACACAGAGTCAACAATTGGGGGCTAACATATTATTGCACGATTTTTACCTTGACGCCAGGTACAAGACATCAATGTAAGAGGTCCAATTCGCTACAATGACATGGCCATGCTTGACATGTGGTGCTTCCTTGGCACCATTGGAACCACGACTACATGTGGTTTAAACTGAGTTTTTGTAGAGGATTGACACATGAAAACGAATATCCATACCTTTTGCGAATAGAGACGGTCTCTGTCTTGATGTGAAAGAATCCGCTCAAAAACAGCACAAGTCGAAGGAAAATGGATGAGAACAGCCTATCCCACACTCGTTTCAAAGGCGCTATCGGTGTCTGCAGCAGGATGAGTCTCTGTGTGGTGATGTGTGCCATCGAGTAGCTAGCTTACCAGCACTGTGCCCAACACAGGCACAAAGACAATGTAAAGCAAGGCAACCAAGCCGATCAAAACCAGCTTGACGATGCCCTGGATGGGACCCACAATGATGTGGATGACATTGGAGAGCGTGGTTAGTAGACTGGAATCTGTGCGAGGCGGCTGTTTGCAGTGGTGGTAGTGGTGAGTTGTCGTTTCAATGATGGATGGATTTCAGTGCAACTTACTACTGGAGGCAAGAAGGGCTGAATGCCGGTGCTAGCGTCCTAGATTGAAGTTCAAGAATGAGCCATCTCCCATGTGTATGCTTGGCTTGTGTGTTGATCTTACTCTCCATCTCGAGTATTTCTCCATAGTTGATTAGCTATGTGTGTAGTAGAGAACAAGAAAGAAATGGTGTTTTTTTAATTGCCTGGTTTTTAAATACGACAAGTTTATCTCATCCCACCAACCCCAATAGCTGTGGATCCAAAGCTTGACAGCAAGGATTTTCATTGTAGCTAGTAGATTGTATTGTCTTCCAATGTTCAGTTTTGATCGTTGTAGATGTCTAGGCTGCTTTTGACTCTGGAATAGTTGATGGATTTGACGTGAAATGGAGTGCGACATGCCTTCTGATCTGCAGAATCACACCACATGGATACCAGACATGTCATTATGGATAGCCCCAATGGATGTTGTGTTTTTTACCAGTAAAAACAAGCAGCCCTGCTATGCTACAGCTCAAGTTAAATGCATTAGGAGGCAACCCATTGTAGCATACCATGATAGCATGATGATGGCTTCAAATCAGTCAAGAGGATGAATGATTTAGACGTCACTCTGAGAAACCAAGCAGCAGAATAAAAAGGGCAGGAGCATCAGAAAACTGAAACTCATTCCTTCTTTACATATAATACACACACAACACACTTGATGGACAGTTCTTGGAGCGAAGTACAACACATCTGCGACCCCAACCTCAGCAAAGTGTCGCCCGTCTCTGCCGTGTGCTGGGATCCGTACCATGAACTGCTGTGGGTCGGCAACGATTCTGTAAGCACCTCGCTTTTGCACGCTTGAGAGGGCCCCTAATGACGGATTCAGCTAATATACGTACCAATTGATAGGGTCGAGTCTGCTCCTACTACGGCAAAGGGCTGCAGCGCTACACATCGTGGAAGGCACACAAGGACGAGCAGGTGCGGCAGATACGTGTAACAGACAGAGGTGTTATCAGCCTCAGTCCCAAGAGCATACAGATGAGAGACAGACGAGGCCTTGTGAAATGGAGCATCAGGTGGGGGAGGCGTCGCACCTTTTCTTGCACTCGAGATACTAATGCAACCACAGCAACGAACAGACACAGGATTTGCACTGCATGACTTCGACCACACTGACCAACGGCGAATTACTCGTTGCAGGACAGCAGGACGACATGCTGGTGGTGAGTCTGGCCCGAGGCGCCGTGACCCGAAAGATAGCCAACGCATCCAACATTGTGGTGCTCAAGAGCCTGCCTCGCTCCATCTGCGCCGGCTCGCTGCTGGGAGAAGTGACGCTGAGAGACCCGCGCACCATGAAGGTAGAGCAGCGAGTGCAAGCACACACAGCCACCCTGTCGGATCTGGACGTCTCTGGCAACCTGCTGCTGACATGCGGGTTCTCGCAGCGACAAGGCTCCTTGGTCATGGATCCGCTGGTCAAAGTCTACGACATCAGAATGGCAGTAAGAACACTGGCGCCGATCCCCTTTCCCAGCGGGCCCATGTTTCTGAAAATGCACCCTACGCTGAGCACCACCTGTCTTGTGGCCTCGCAAACAGGCCAGTTCCAGATGTGCGATGTGTCCAGCTTGATTATGGGGTCCTACGCAGCACCAGCCCAGTTCCACCAGATACAGACGTCCAGCTACATTACAGCCATGGACATATCGAGCTCAGCGCAGACGTTGGTATTTGCAGATGGAGCTAGTTTTGTGTACCAGTATGCGGATCGCGAAGACTTTGATGTCAACCCGTATTCGCTGCCACTCACAACACCCGACATTGTCCAGCCACTGACCACGACCATGAAGGAAGACAGCCCCTTGTCCACCGTTGGCATGCCCTACTACACCGATCCGCTTTTGTCTGTGTGGCCCAGCAACAAGGTGTATGAAGTCGGCGCTCAGCCCACGCCCATCGACGAAGAGATCCTCAAAAACATGAAGACGATTGACTTTGTGGGGTACGCGCCCAACCCAGGCAACATCCACCGAAACCAACGACCTCGCAAGAAGAAGACCATCGCCAAAAAGAACGGACCCAAATTCAGATCAGAGCAGGAAAGAGAGCTGCTGCAAGCCAGCAACGTGCTCGTGGGCGACGATGAGCTGCAACATTCTGGCAGGCGCTCTTCGTCTGTAGGCGATGTGGCCATGGCAGATCCCGCTGTGCTCAACATGCCTCGCTACTACCAGCGCGTGGAGATCCAGTACAGTAAATTTGGCGTGGACGACTTTGATTTTGGCTACTACAACGCAACACAGTACGGCGGCCTAGAGACGCACATTAGAAACTCGTACTGCAACTCGTTCTTGCAAGTCTTGTTCTTTATCAAGCCGCTGCGAAAGATTGCCAAATCACACATCAAAATAGCATGTCCCAAAGACAACTGCTTGCTGTGCGAACTGGGATTCTTGTTCCGCATGCTGGAGGATTCAAAGGGCCAAAACTGCCAGGCTACCAACTTTCTCAGAGCGTTCAGCACCATTCCACAGGCTTCGGCTTTGGGCTTGTTTGAGCCAGAGACGCCTAATCGCAACCTGTCGTTCTCTACGCTGATGCAGAACTTCACGCGCTTCATCATGGAGCAGATCCACCAAGAGTCCAATGTGCCCTCTGCCAACCCGTTGATTGCAAAAGCCCTGGTGCGAGATATCGCCATTCACAACAAGACCAGCGATGAGCTGGAGGTGCCTTCGACCATGCAGCAGCTGTTTGGTCTGCAGACACTCAGCCAGAGCAAGTGCGGCAGCTGTCAGGAAGAAGTCTCTCGCATCACCTACCCCTTTGTCGTCGATATGCTGTATCCCAAGAAAAACGACCGCAAATCGAGAAAACGATCCTTTACCAGCATCCTCAAGGCCAGCATGTACAGAGAGAATCAAACCAAGGCGTGGTGCGCTCACTGCCACCAATACCAGCCTACAACCACCAAAAAGATCATTTGTGGACTTCCCGGCGTCATGCTCATCAATTCAGGTGCTTCTAATAGCGAAGAAGCTCTGATCTGGAGACAAAATGGACCCAATACGCCAAAGTCCGTCGCTCAGGAGGCGGTCAATGCCGACAGCGATCAAGGGTCGATCAATGAGGATGCTGCTGCTGGCAACGCAACCGCTGTCAACACACCTTCTTCTTGGCTGCCTGAACGATTTGGCATCTACATTAACGGCACTGAACTGGTCATTAAGGCATTGCCGATGGGTAAAGAGATTCCACCTGAATTCAAGGGTCCCTCAGAGACATGTGCTATTTACGAATTGTCATCTACCATCTTGCAAGTGCAAGCAGAAGAAGAAGCAACTCATCTGGTGTCTCAAATCAAGAGTAAGTGTGTATTTTGTATTCCTGCTGTCAGGATGGATCATTGATTATAGCATTGTACAGTTCCAGAGACATCCGAAGCAGATGGAGCACCATCCACGCCTTGGTATCTCTTCAACGACTTTTTGGTCCGCAAGATCCGCTCAGAAGAAGTGTTTTCATTCAAGGGCAGCTGGAAGACGCCTGCCGTGCTTCAATACACGCGTGTGGACCTGGATACGCTACTGGATCTCGATGTGCTGCCATCGCAAGTAGACTACTCGCTCTTGTTTGAAGATTTGACCGTAGCGCAGGAACCCAACCCTCATCCTCGCCATCAAGTCTTGACCAAAGATGAAATGCCAAAGCCTGGTACACTGGTAGCCATTGATGCAGAATTTGTAGCATTGCAACAAGAAGAGACAGAAATCCGCAGCGATGGTACAAAGTCATTGATTCGACCCAGTACATTGACCTTGGCGCGCGTGAGTGTGCTACGTGGAAATGACGGACCCAAGGAGCAAGTGCCTTTTATTGATGACTACATTGCGACAAGCGAACCGATTGTGGACTACTTGACAGAGTTTAGTGGCATTGTGGCAGGCGATTTAGATCGCAATCAGTCAAAGTACACGTTGGTGCCTCTTAAAGTGGCGTACAAAAAGCTGCGTTTGCTGGTGGATTTAGGCTGTATCTTTATTGGACATGGTTTGAACAAGGATTTCAGAATTATCAGTAAGTACAAGGTGGTTGGCTTTTTATGCGGCTTGTGTTATTGATGGTTCTCCTCCTGAGCAGATATACTGGTGCCCCCCGAGCAAATCATCGATACAGTGGATATCTATCATATTCGCAATAGGCAGAGAAAGATTTCATTGCGGTTCTTGGCGTGGCATCTACTGCATCAAGACATTCAGTCAGAAACACACGACAGTATTGAAGATGCTCGTACGGTAAGTTTGCATCATCTCAATGACTACATGGCCATGGTGAGAGCTCATCGTGTATACTGTAGGCACTCATCTTGTACAAGAAATATCTCGAGTACAAGGAAAATGGTACATTTGGTCAAGTGCTGGAAGAAATATATGAGGCTGGCCATAAAGCCAACTGGCTAAAGGGAACAAAAGACGCTTTATCCAGAGTATCCAGCACGCCACAAATAGATGCATTGTCAGGTTCAAGTCCATTATTCACCACTGGTTGGCCTGTCTAGTCGGCATCATCATCCCCAACTCCATCAAGACAAAGAAAAAGAAACAAAAATCATGCTTTAAAAAAAATTGAAAATAAATGCTATATAAAACTAACGTTTATTATACACTCGTCTTACATGGTGGCCAAATAAGCCGTTCCAATGACGGTCGAAGCAAGAACCACATAGCCCGTGTTGTAGACGCCCTTGATATCAAGGCATTTACCTGCCTCCCAAATCTAATCATATATAAAATCAAATGAGTCAGTCGTCATATGCTGCATTAAATTGTGTTCCATACCAAGTGTCGGATACCATTGGATGCATGATAAGTAAAAGGTAAAGCCAAGATGGCTTTGGCTGACATTTTGACAGCTTCTGGTGCAGCTCCAAATGAAGATACAACTGTATTAGCATCCACAGTGTAACCAAATACTGGTGCTGCGAGATAGGCCATGGCGCCTAGGTACAATGCTATGAAATAGGTCAACATGGCACCCAAAATGAAAATAGGTATATCAGCATTTACCACCACCCATGGCACATCCCGTAATACGATGAGCACTTGACATGTACCACGTTAATTGAGGTTGATAGATGGTCAAATGAGGTGAGCTAGGTCTCAGTTTACGTTGGGCACGCAAAAGATCAGATTCTGCATCTGCACATTGTTCGAATGCTGTACGAGAAGCTTGAAAATGTCTGTAGTAATGTATTACATTTGAGCTTTTGATTTCTGACAGTTTGTACCACAGGTGACACGAAATGTTTACCTTACAATGCCTACACTGGACGTTACTTTGATAGCTGCTCTTTGACGAGCATCTAATATGGTCTATCAAGTGAATACAGGTACAAGGTATCGAACTAGGGCTACTTACGTGAAGCGATGATGGTATGGAGCATAGGACGGTATGTTAATGTAGGGATAGACATGTGAAACAAGTTTGAGACTATACTGTAGAATGAAAAAAGCCAGCGTATAAATGCAGTGGCATGATAAGAAATATTTACTCTGTACAAATGGTCACAGTAGTATGACACCTGTACTTGTATGTGAAACTTGTTCGGGAGATTGACAATTCGTTCGATTGGCATCACTGAATTTCTAAGCTGTAGTGTTAAATTGACGGTAGAGTTCTTCTGAGCGAGACGCCAAGTTGTAACTGGATTCAGTATAACTAGTAAGTATAGATCTGTCATTCAAAGCAACATTAATATTTTGATGCTAAAGCTGATCCCGTTAATTTAGGACATTGCACAGCCGTTAGTAGCTGTCGTAAATGAGTAGATGTAGTGTGGTTATAAGGGCTTGAATAAGGTCATAAAAAAGCTCATATAGTTCATATGACTAGACTTCAATGGCAGCTGTCTTCACTGTTCATTGAATATGGCCTATACATGTCGATACAGCTTAGAAAGCCATGGCAGAACATCTCTTCGAAGCTGTCGTCTGAACCCAAGAAACATGCCCAATAAGAGGAGAGACCCTTTATATGTATACTCAAATGTCAAATTTCAAAATGAAGCAGCATGCAATTGCAACCTACAGGGTGCCGCCAGCAGAAATTGAGCGTAGCGAAAGCAATTAGACGTCTACAGCGTCATTTACTATACAAAAGATGGCATCCAGGGCAAAAACGCAGCCTGGCTGGGATTGAATTTCAGAGCCGCAACTGGTCTTCTGGATCAAGAAAATGGACATCCAAAACCCTTTCAGGGGCAATTACACAAGATTTTTATACTCGAACAGCAGGTATTTCTCTAGACCTATACATGTAAAATTGAACGAGGAATTCGATGGTGTTAACTTTAAAGTGATATCTTTAGTCTGTGGTGAGTAACCATCGAAAAATGTAAAACACGTTTTTGAAGGAAAGGTCTACGAACACTATAGTAAATTGATCTTAAGACACTTTTATATGCTCCAATGCGTTTTTACGATTGTTTTGAGCATAGGAACACCTTAGTAGAAAACTTCATTTTCGAGGTGAAAACCTCCATCATTCAAAATCATCAATTTTTCCCTTGCTAGTACAGGGCAAAATTTTCCAAAAATCGATCATCAACTCGATCCCCAAAAAATCGCTGAAAAGTGATCCATAGCCTAATGTCAGGTCGTAGAACACGATTACACCAGTTTTGAAACCGAGATCGCGCTTCGTTGGCGAGATACAAGCGATTTGAACTCTTGATTTTATAGTGGTAAATACATTTGAGGGCTGCTCAATGAACATTGTGCTTGTAAACATCTGGTTTGATGGCCTGTAGTGTATCATCTAGCGAAACAGTGCGTTATACGGACAAGAGGGACACGCAAGAAGCTTGGATCCAGTTTGACATTGCCTCAATTTCAGGTGTGTTGTGCAAATGATCAAGGTATGCTTGCTCCTTTGAGGCAATTACACCAAGCTACATCTACACTTACTTTTGCTCATAAAATAACACTATATGACATTATTAGTCGTGTAAGGGCGTGCCCTCATTCAATTCTATATAATGATCGGCCTTGCATTGAGTGACAATAAACAAGTAAAAAACTAATAGTTGTGTGATAATTAACAAACAATGTGCTCTTGCAAAGGCTATTAAATCAAGGAGTAGCTTACTCAGGGGTACAGCCATAAGCGTCAAGGCAATTGGGTGGCAGCATGCCAAAATTAAACTTTATTGTTCAATCTAACAGTTCCTTAGAACAAGTATCAATGAACAATACACTTACAAATGTGGTCAATGTTATTTGTGTCGTCAACAAAATAGCTATACCCCCCCAAGAAGAAAAAAAAAAAAAGTTGACAATGGACGCTATTTCGAAACAAGGGCTTGCTTTCTCGAGATGCAATGAACAAAGAAGAAACTACAACACAATGAAGCATAATTCACATATATAAAAGACCTCTTTCTATCTTTTGAAGACGCTTTGTTTCTTTTCTCATCTCATATCAATTACCATGGTTTTAGCACCTTACCTTATCGCGGTTGCCTTGTTGACCATGTTTACTGCTTTTATGGCACCTTTCTTTGACGAAGTTTATCCATCCCTCAAGTTCATTACTGCTAGCTATCCCTATAATCTTGCCCGGCATCTTATTGGTACGCAGCCGTCAGCTTCTCCACGACCTTATCAACAGACCAAGCCCACGACTGTCATCAAAAGCAATGTTCCTACAATGTCTGACAATGTATTCGGTGATCAAGAGCCTGCCTGGAAGCCTGTAAAGACACCTGAAGGCGATGAAAAGTTTGTTCTTCCTGAAAAAGACGCAGACGCTAGTATGGGCATCCAGCTATTTCTATTTTTTTTTGAATACTTACCATTTCTGATTTACTCCATTCGAATTCTAGCACTCAATGCTTGGAAGGACGCCAATGTCTTTCATCCACCCGAGGCCGCTTTAGACTACGAACCTGGACAAGACGTTGAACTGAATTTGGATGCTGAAAACAAGGATTCTGAAAACCTTCGAAGAATCTGTGAGGTCTTGATGCTTTCTAATATTGAATACGCTGCCTGTCAATCTCTGAATCAACCTATTCTTGTGGATCAAGACACTACCTCTACCCCTTGGTCCGAAGCCGACGAGCACGGTATCAGATGGAAAGAAGTGACAAACGGTAAATATAGATATATTGCACGTATTGGTCTTGTCTAACCAGCTTGGTTCTTAGGTGGCAACAAAGGTTGTCTTTACTTTATCAAATCTGATTCAATCCCCCTCAAGTTGTCTGCAATGCCAAATGACGATGGTTCCACCAATCTTAATTATTATACCAAGAACACAATTGGCAGTAAGTTGATCAAAAGTAATGGAGTTCCCCTGCCTTGTGCTGATAACACGCTTTATGCTAGAATTTTGCCCAGATGAGAATAAGCCAGGAGAGGCCAAAGAGTTTTACAAGACTCTTATCAGTGACGTTCAGCCATCCAAGCTTACTGCCTTCCTCAATACCAAGATTATTGGTGAATTTACAGTCTACGATATCTTTGAATTCCAAATGTTGATGGATGCTTGTCTTATTGCTATTTACAAAAGCTTAGCACAACATGGCCTACCTACCCGCAAAACTCTTGTTAAACTTTTCTTTTTGTATAGCTTCGTCTATGGTCTTTACTGGATCTTTGTCAAATAGATTAACACAATGAATTAATGTAGACAATAGAGCACTCAATACGTAGAATGAATAAACATATATTTCTCTTTATAAAATGATATATTTTCGTTGAATTGATGTAGATTCACTTGTGTATTATCTTGATGATTTCAGTTTCAGAGGCTTCCTTGATGCAGTTGTGGTCTTTGATCGTTCCTGAAAGAAGATGATTGAACGCAAACAGGCCCATACTTGAAAATTAACAATGACACTATATTTTATGTAAGCAATACGCAGTATCTACGCTGATCTGGACCGATTTAACATGGGGGATACATGCTAGAGTAAGCTGAATTAATTGGATCTGTTATTCTATGCTTCATCTGATCAAGTTCTGAATTCCAAACGGTGGGAATTGAAGCATTTAGTTAATTAATTTTACATGTTTGTACTCCCATAAAGTCAATCCTTAAAGACATAACTACATATACCCTCAGTGCCGGCTAAACGAAAACTTTGTAGTTTGAGATGATAGTTTCAATCAAATACAATGCAAAGTATCAGCACTTGCAGTTGAAAGATAAAAGGCATTGTGCCCTTAGTGCCAATGTGCGCTTGTGTCTACTGTAGACATTTGAATTACGCACACTCAAACACATGAGCGAGAAGAATAGCATGATCTGATTCAAAGTTAATTGGAATCACAAAGGTACATTGAACCATCAATTCTTCTTTAAGAATAAGAATACATGCTTCCAACTCGAGTAATATCGCATCAATGCGGCATGGCAACATTTGGCTGCTACAGTTGCAACACTGCATTGTCAGTCATACTATACCAGCATGCTCAATTAAATTCTACATGAAACAAACCATGGGTCAATGAAGAATAATTCAACATGGAATCGTTGAACTTACTTTAACCAAGTTCTATGAATTATAATGGCTGGTGAGTACCTAATGCTGTAATAGGACAACAGTATGGTTCCATCCAACACCATTTGAACAATCCAAGTATGTATATAACAATAAGTTATAACACATATACTTTGAATGCCCTGACTCCATGATTAGAGATAGTATTGCAGCATTTACTGTGCCTTCCATACAACACCTAGTCAAGAACCATGCAAAGAAGGTTCATGATTTACTTGCTTCTTGGAGGATGTGGTTAAACAAACATAACGCGACTAGAAAATACTCGTCTTGATCACGAGTTACTTGGCACAACTAGTACCGGTATAAGCTCGTAAAGTTCACAATAGTGATACGAAATAAAACTTGATCGTTCCACAGCATAAAGCAATCGAACAAAAACCCTATTTTTGCATTTTTTGGAGTACATTTAGAACGATCAGTTTCTTCATTATTGACATTGCATGATTATTGTCATTATGAACTGTTTTCTTTGAGTCTTTTTTCTCTGCCAAAATTCAGAGATGCTTAATTGAGAGTATATTCTGCCAATATAAATAGCTGCTACCATTGTTGGGATGACACTTGATATTATCAGCGTTTTTTCCCCACAATTACCTGATTGCACGATGGTAACACTTGTCTCTTTCAAACAACCTTTAAATTTCCAGTATTACACATCCTAGTTCAATGCAACACAGTTAAAATGTGGAATCCGTGTTCTCCACCATCATGGTAGAATGAGAAAAACACATGCAAATACAGTGCTGCCTCTGAATGCAAAAGTTGTAACCATGGTATATCCATGGCAACATGATCAGTTTTCCTACACTGAGCTTTTGCAACAAAGTTTATTAATTTTGTGTTCCCATTCAAATGGATTTAAGCTACTAATTCAGGTACACAAAAGCTGCCTATGTGTCCTGTCATTTTGTATATAAACCAAGACTCGTTTCAATTGAAAACTCATTATCCAACAACCCATTCCATAATCCTTCTCTACCTAAAACCATGGTCTCCTTTGTCTCCATTTCTCAAGGTATCAGCCTCTTTATTGTCGTCTCTAGCATGCTGACTGGCTCCGCTTATGCTGCTCCTGCTGCTTCTCACAGTAATAGCAGTAAGAATGCTACTACTTCTGATGCCTCTACATTCACTCTTCCTCCCATCATCTCAAGCCGTGTATCTCCTGCCAAGGTTCCCTCTGTAAACCATAATGTAGAAGATGCTAATGCAGCCAAGAACAAGAAATGGTTTGAAGATCATGGTGGTAAACTCAATATCACCAAACGAGCTGGTGAAACTGTTGGAGGTTATACCATGGACCTCCCTTCCAACGCACCACCACTCCCTGCTGTGCCATCCGCATCCACTGTGGTCATCGCATCCACTGCTCAGATCTCCGAGTTCAAAAAGTATGCTGGTATTGCTTCCACTGCTTATTGTCGATCTGTCGTCCCTCTGAATCAATGGAGCTGTACCAACTGTCTGAAATTCGTCCCTGATGGAAAGCTCATCAAGACATTCACCTCTCTTATTACTGATACCAATGGTTTTGTCTTGAGAAGTGATGCTCAAAAGACCATTTACGTCGTTTTCCGAGGCACCAACTCCATCAGAAGCGCCATCACTGTAAGTTTTCACATCGTTTGATTGACTGGATGTATGTAAAGATAGCTCATGCCGTTTCGAATGTAGGATTTAGTTTTTGATTTGACTAATTACACTCCTGTGTCTGGTGCAAAAGTTCATACTGGTTAGTTTATTCACTGTTATGGCAGGATACTTACTTACTAAACTTGACCCATTTACAGGCTTCTACGCTTCCTACAAGGCAGTTGTCAGCGATTACTTCCCTGCTGTTCAAAGTCAATTAACCGCCTATCCTGGCTATAAAGTCATTGTTACAGGGTAAGCACCATCCATCATCCAAACACTTGAATGCAAACTTATCTCATCTTTTATTCAGCCATTCACTGGGTGGTGCTCAAGCATTGCTTGCTGGAATGGACTTGTATCAACGTGAATCACGACTTAATAAGAGCAATCTCGCCATTTACACAGTTGGTTGTCCCAGAGTAGGCAATCCTGCCTTTGCTTACTATGTTGATTCAACTGGCATCACTTTCTCCAGAAGTGTCAACAACAGAGATAGTAAGATCCACACATACCAACATCCAACTGTTTGCTAATCTTTATTGAATATAGTTGTTCCTCATGTTCCTCCTCAAGCTTGGGGTTTCCTTCATCCTGGTGTAGAAGCTTGGGCTAGAAGCTCAAGCAATGTTCGTAAGTATAGTCTTTATGATTTATAAATAACAGCAGAGTTCTGACAGCCTGCAATAGAAATCTGTACACCCAACATTGAAACTGGCTTGTGCTCCAACTCCATTGTACCTTTCACTAGTTTCACAGATCATTTGACGTAAGTTTCATTCAGAATCATTAATTACATTGGCTCACATGACACACTTTTTAGCTATTACGATCTCAATGAAGGTCTTTGTCTCTAAGTATAGACAACAAGATGCCTAATTTCCTTAACATTTCATAATTTGCCCTTCCTTCTGTTCTATACTTATTGTGTAGCTGGTAAGAAGGAAACGCTCTAAATAAACATACTTTTCTTTTTTCCACAACATTGATCCCTACCAGAGGCCTCCTCCTGAGTATAGAATGAAAGAATTCATACAAAAGACATTTACAGCAATAGATCAGGCACATGGCTTGTATGGGTATCATATTTTATTAGTTTGGAATAAAAGTGCCCCAAATGCAATTATTTCTTTTCTGCAGGAGGAGCAATAATTTTGAAATCATCAATTTTCACAAATACACCTCTCTGAGGGAAAGTCTCAAAATAACGCTTGCCATCAACAGATCCATCGTTATTACCAACTGTCATTGCGTGTGTTAGTAAGCTAAATTGCATGCCAAATCAACATGATACACTTACGTCTTGATTCTAGTTCTACGCCAACCCACGTCCCCTTTGCAAAATCGACTTCGCCAATGTACTTTATGGTGCCTTGTGTCGGTAACGGACGTCTCAGCAGCTCTACCTTTTGGCCCACCAATGGTATATGTTTGTATTTTCCGCCTGATTCATCATCACTGCTGTCACTGGTACTATAGCCCAAGCTCCATCTCGATTTACCGGGTGATTTTGCTCTGCGCCCTTTTCTGGCTGCTGCCTTTTGTGCATGGTTCATACCCCCACTGTGCTGCTGGCTGCCCTGGATCGCTGATAGTCTGTGCGAATTGGGTTTCACTCTGCTAGGTGTATCGGGCAGTGCAAATCTCAAGCGAGTAGGTCTTGGTGCAGCTTCAGCTTTGCCGTCTTTTGGTGTGTCTGACGCTGCTGCATCTTTGGAGATGGTGTCAATGGGTAATAGTGCGTCTGTCAAAGAACCAGTCGACCCCTGACGTCGGTAAGATCGATAATGAACATTGCCATTGCTGCTGCGTCGAACACTGCCTACTGACATGACGATATCCTCGTTGTCTGAATGGTGGCCATAGGTGCGCAGCTGAGAGTCCTTTTTCAGGATGGAGTCCTGGGTGTTGTTGGATGCTGATAAAGAGCGGCTTCGTCCTAGTCTCTGGCCACTGGGCTGCTGGGTATCGTTGTCTTGGGGATGGATAGATGCCGTCGCGCTTCCAAACGACAGCCGCTTGGAGGCGTTGGAGGACGGTATTGTGCTTGCTGCCAAAGCATCTTCCTTGGACACAGCTCTTGAAACCGTCGTATTGGATGCCTTTTTTGGCTTGAAACTAAACATGGTCGAGAAATCGTTCTCCAAAGGCTTAGTCAAAGTTTTCGCGGGTACATTAATATCTACCAAAACAGGACAAATACACATCAATATAAGAATATACAATAGACCCATATTTGTACAATGCGTACCTTCGGCAATGAGCCTCACAATCTCCTTGTCAATATTGGCGAATCCGCCCTCGGCTTTCACGGCCATCCAGCGCTTGGATAAATAAGAGGCGCACTTGACCCGAGCGTCCAGCAAGACGCTGTCCACAGCCACATTGCGCACCATCTCTTGCCGCCCTCCAAGATCACGCACAATACCCTGGTACAAGATCGCTGCATTACCATCATGGATGCCTTCCGTCAACACCCGAGTTAGCACAAATCCCAAAAAGTCGACCGAAAACCCAAAGCCAATGCCATCCACGCAGGACAGCAGGATGGGGTACTCGACGCAGTAATAGTCAAAGTTGCTGGAAATCATGTCGACCGTGTAGTGCAGGAATTGGTTCAGGATGTTGAGGACAGGCTGCGACCATGTGGGGAAGGGATCGGCTCCGCGGAGGTACGAAAGACACAAATGCAGCGAGTGGAGCGCACGCACTGAATTGTGCTTGGTAATGTTGGCAAATGTGCGTTCCGTCAGCTCGGCAACCAACCCCAGTTCGCTCGGTGCGGGTATCGTCGTTGAGGTGGAGGATGAGGACAGAGACTGAGTGCCGTCCAGGGAATTGGCTTGCTGAGGAGGAGGAGGAGGAGCAGCAGCAGCAGCAGCATTGTTGCTGGTCGGGGCTGCTGCTGGAGGCGGAATGGTGGATGCCTTGTTGCTGAATATCTGGGATATCACTTGTGCTCCAGAGTCCGCCTTGTTTGTGGCACTGTTGATGGTGCCTGCTGCTGCTGCTGCTGCTGCTGCCGTCGTGGTAGATGGGATCACAGGCGCTGTGGTTGCTGCTTGAGCCGAGTTGAGCGAGTTGATCAAGATGGCAAACGGCTTTTGAGACCAGAGAGGAGCCAGGGAATCCAGCGGATCAGCGTACAGAGAGAGCAGTTTGTGTCGCAATTTCGAAACATACTTTTCGTTCTTGTCTGCAAACAACAGCATGGATGGCAGCAGCACTGCGCACTCGGTACACACGCATTTAAAGTGGTGGCAGATGACAGACATCTTGATCAAGACTGCCTTGCAAATGGTGTCGTAATGGCCTAGGAAATCAGCAGCACCAAACACCTTTTGCAGGATGCGCAATTCGTGCTTCTTTTCGTTCAAGCGGGCAATGTGCGGCTGAGACTTTTTGGCGCCAGTCGAGACAAAGGGAGGCAGAATCAGCATGTCTGTGTAAAAGTAGTGCAGGATGACTTGCAGCGCAGTGGAGGAGAACAGATCGGACGGCATGTGCACCGAGGATGTCGACGCTTCTCGGAATTCAGTGCAGAACACCGAATAAAAGTAGGGCGACTGGCTTGCCAGTATAAAGCGGTGTGCTGGAAACGATTCCTGCTTTGTGATCTGCTGTCCATGAGGCACATTAAAGATGTTGACCACGACATCGCAGCAGATCTTTTCGTCCATCATCCGTTTCAGATCGCTGGTCCATTGGTGCGCATCTGCGTGCGGCCCTCCCGTCGACGGCACGGGTATGAGTCTGGCATCCAACCGCTCCTCCAATGCTGTGATTTCACGGCGAATGGTCGTCTCCACTTCTGACTGCATGCTGGAGCTGGCGTCTTCCAGGTCAAGGCCGGCTACATGGCTGGCCAGCAGTGAGGCATCGTCGAGAGGAGCCGTGAACTGGGCAATGTACCAAAAGCGGAGAAGCTGACGGAGTGTTGTGTGAGGGATGACAACGCTAATGTCGAGTGTGATTGCAGCTTGTTTGGTGCTGCTGTTGGTGGTGGTTTCATCCTGTTCAGCTGCTGGCTGCTGTTGTTGTTGCTGCTGCTCGAGTGCAGCCATGTACTTTTTTCGAAAGGCTTCAGGGACTCTGGCAATCAGCAGCGCTGTTCACATTGAACAGATAATAGACGGTATGAGTCATACACACCCACAAGTCAACTTGCACACGCCTACCTTTATGTGCCCATATTTGCTGGCCCTGGCTGGGATAGTCAAAGCAGACATCCGCTACATAGTCTTGTGCGTTTTCAAATACATTAAACAGGGAATGTCTAAGTGTCTTTGTTGGGCGTTCAAACATGTAGAAGTTTGAAAAAGGAAAATTTGTAAAGAAAGAGAGGGAAAAAGAAATCAAGTTTTTTTTTTGTGTGTGTGTGCTTATTTATCCAATTTGCTCTTGATCTGTTACACTAAACTCAAAGTGGCGTGTGTGGCCAGTTGTGTGGTCTCGGTTGTTTTATACCTGCAAACAGCAGCTATACCAAACGCATGATGAATGTTAAAAAAGTCTAAAACATGCTGAAAACTTTACTTTTATGGTAGTCATGCACCCACTGTGAGGCTTGCACATTAGTAATGCCACATGAATCCAATTTGTCTAAATCAATGAATGACGCTCGGATGAACGGCAGCCACAGACATCTTGGCATTTTATACTATATATACATGCTCTATGAACACAGAAAACCTTGTTGAATGCCGCCACACACACACACCTGAATAAACAAGATTCATGTCATTTGCTGGCCAAGATCAGCCGTATATATGTTGATACACGTTGCCATGCAACAAGGTCGTGCTGCTGCGGCTCGTATATCTCTAAATAGATCATTGCTAAAACTGACGTCTCTATACCATATTCGTGCTTTTTGCACATAGATATGATTGTACATGACGTGCCAAATACCAAACTCTTTTCAAATGATGACAGGTGCTTTTGAATAGCAAGAAATGCGATCATATTGTATGCAGTGATTGCTCGCCATCAGCATCGAAATTGGCCCCAAGATGAAGGATTTTCTTGACATTGCAACAGCTGTTGCGGCTACATATAAATACTTGTTGTCTATTGTAAACCTAGTAGTCTTGGACAATTCATCTTGCATGATTACACAAGAAAATGTTATTGGGTACTACTGTTTGCACCATCGAAGATGATACTATTTGCGCCATTTTCAAAATGACCTATTATTTCAAATTGTCGAGTTATTTAAACTAAAACATTACTGAATGAATACAGGGCAAGTCTGTCTACATTAGAAAGATAGTGCGGCTCAATTGATCAGTACATCATACGAGGAGTTGTCGATTTATCAACATTTCCACATTATAAAAGTTTGAACTGCAAGGCATCTTTTCTTTCTCTTCTCCCAAAATGTTATTTTATAACTACCCTAAAGGTATGTGTTAAAGTATTTTTACATACTCATGGCCTCAAGTATAGCAAACTGATGATTTTATAAAGACGCACCGCAAGACAAACATCTTACATGGATAAATCTTGGCGCCGAAACGCAACGAAACATCATTCTGAATGCCATTGCTGTCTTGCTTAAGAATGATGCGTCGCTTGCTCCCGTCGTACATCGCTGCGAAGACTATATACTGGGTTTGTAGTAGTTGGGTACAACTAAAGTGGAGCTCATCAAGCCATTACCAACGCACACGAAAGTAAGTAGCTTTTATTTCATTATTTATAATAGAGAGCATGTCATTCACTCAACTACTAACATGAAAAAATCTTTATGACAGCATTTTGTAGAGGTACTGAAAAGCAAAAGAGATCCATGCTTCCTACATGTTTCTCTTGTCCGCACAATGCAGTGCTTCGCTAGATGGTAAACCACAGACCATCATATCCGATGTTAATAAGCGCAATGTTCAGTGAGCAGCCTTCAAATGTATTTACCACAATAAAATCAAGAGTTTAAATCCCTTGTATCTCGCCAAAAAAGCGCGATCTCGGCCTCAAAACAAGTGTGAACGTGTTCTACGACCTGACATTAAGTTATGAATCACTTTTCAGCGGTTTTTTGGGGATCGAGTTGATCATCGATTTTTGGAAAATTTTGCCTTGTGGTAGCAAGGGAAAAATTGATGATTTTGGATGATGGAGGTTTTCACCTCGAAAATGAAGTTTTTTATTATGGTATTTCTATGCTCAAACGAACCGCAGTGAAGCATTGAAGCATATAAAAGTGTCTTCAGATCATTTTATTATAGTGTTTGTAGACGTTTCCCCAAAAAACGTGTTTTACATTTTTTGACAGTTACTCTTCACAGACTAAAGATATCGCTTTGAAATTAACACCGTTGGATTCCTCGTTCAATTTTGCATGTAAGAGAGTAGAGAAATACCTGCTGTTCGA
>JAXQGS010000297.1:0-22666 GCA_037040325.1 Mucor sp. M7501 | reverse complement strand
CAAGGAGACCACCAAGAAGGATCTCTACGCACAATTCACCTTTTTGGTCCGTCTGTTCAAGCACGAGTTTATCTATCCTTGGAGCAGAGAAGAGGTGAGTTTTTTTTTTTTTTTTTTTTTTGCCAGATGATGAGGCGTAGCTAGCTAGCTACTCACACCAATGTAGAAATTCAACACGCTGCTGGGCTGGTTTGTAAAGAAGAATTTGCTGGTCGTCAATGAAGAGGGACAGTACACCAAGGCAGTGACCATTGAGAACAACGAAGTAGAGTATACCAGAGTCTGTCTACTGGCGTCGTTTATCTACCCCACACTGGATGCCTACTGGATTACCTCCTGCTCCTTGTCGGCGCTGCGTGATCTGCCCTACATGCCACGCAAGATTGTGCCAGTGCTGTCACAGTGGATTGCTGCTCATCTGATCACTGGAAGACGCACCGTGTACCGCGAAGTGCTGTCGACCGAGGCCAGCCAGAACGCAGTAGACAACTTTTTGGCTATCGGTTTCATCGACGCTGTGCATCCCAAGACCAAACTGTCTCCAGATGCTCAGATTTTGCTGCTTGAACTAGGTGTCACTACCAATGAAGATCTCGTGATGGTGTCCAGCAGAAAGAACGACGCGTTGGAGGATGCGGTAAGTGTGTATAGAGTCTGACGTGAGAGGCAGCCTCATTGACAATGTCTTGTTGTTCTATAGGTCTCCAATGCCCACCACGAAAGCGAGAACATTTTGTTGAAGTTGGATGACATTGCCGCCCTCTGCCATGAGATTGAAAAGTACAGATTTGTCACAGACAATGTCAACTCAAAGCATAATGCGCAGGTGTTTGACAAGTGTCAAAATCAGATTCGATCCATTTTGAGAGCAGATCAGAGTTACGCTGCCCAACACGGCATGCAGTTGGAGAAGGAAGAGGATCAGATGATTCAGCTGGTGTATTCTCTCAAAGCTGCGTCGAGCACTCCCATTTTATCAGAGGATGGGTCTGGAAAGCATTCACGAAGAGTGTCTCAGGCGTACAACTTGAAGTCTTCTTAGGCTTCATTCCCTTCATTATTATGTGTATCATGTATAAATAAAATAAAATATTGATTTTCGATATCCCTCACACAACAATATTTCATGATTTTGCAAAGCTTGAGTGAAGCCACAACAGTTTATTTCGATTGCTCCCGTTGTCAGTCTATTTCTCCTTGTTGTTTTCCTCTTCTAATGAAAGTAAATACTTTTCGTACTTGGATGACACGTAAGCTGCATATATCTACAATTCACAAGATTAAAAAATGTCTTTGTGTAAAGTCAATTTCCATATCATATATATATCTACCTCTTGCGCATATGTCAAGCCCATAATGCCAAAAGTAACTGCCATCGTTCCGGCAAGCAAAATTTTCATATCTCGCTCAAAAAATTCAGGAATATCAGGGTCATCGGGCAGACTGATTTCAGGCCACTCCAATGGGGGTGCTGTCCAAAAGCATTCAATTAATGTTAAAGGTGTGCTAATGACATTAAAGTATAGTAGATTCTTGTGATACTTGATTAGCTTTGGCGATTTCTGTCAAGTTTGTGTTAAGAATAGTCGAGGACGCTAAGGCGAGACGCTGTATCTACCTTGTAACTGCCAACCATACCAATGATACAAGTGCTTGCATGGATCACAGAGAATATGTTTACTGGGCTGTCCAGATAGGGAACTCTGATGTGATAGTATCTATCTGGAACTTGAGGCACAATTTATGTTGGTACATTTATTCCGTGTTCAAAAAGCAAACCTTACCAGGAGCATTCGATTGCGCATCATCAGGAAGATAATTAGATGCAACATAACGTGTAGCAGCTTCAATCAAGTACGGAACGGTCTACAAATTCAAAATTACACTTTAGTATATCAAGGCATTGCCTCTACATTGTAATCAATTACCAATGAGCATAGTGAGTCCAAAAAGACGCCTGCTCTCAAAGACAGACAGCAGTAGCATCTATTAAAGGAAGAAGGTATATATTTGGACATTGATATACTGTACAGTTTGAATAAAAAGTTTAGCAGAAGATCAATGCGGTTTATTTATACAACATCAAAACCCTTCAGCTGGTGCGACATTTCCGAAAACTGCACAAAGTTCTGTGTTCAATCAAGAAGTTTCAAGGACCAACATTTGACTCATAGCGGAAGAATGTATAGATATTAGCTTTATTCAATAATGCTTAAAAGTCTTCATAGTCATCTATCGGGATGTATTAGAAAAATGTGAGATAGATCACAACCACATTTGCTCTTACCTTCAATGCCGTTGATTGCATGCAAAAAGAACAAGACAATGTTGGATGTACATTGCATATTGAAACCATGATACAGGCCTCGTAAACTCCAATCTGTCAAAATGCTCTTCTTTTGCAACTTTTTGCTGCTATGCTTCTTTTTGTTGTGGGGTTTTCCGCCCTCTTCTTTGATAATACAGTAAGCAGCATTTGCCATACCCGTGTAAGGAACAGGGCGCATGGCTACCACAGACTCAAATCTCTTGTTTCCTGGCGTTCTAGTTCTGATTTGGCATTGAAGACGCTTGCGAATGGTGTCCAATGGTAATGTGATTAAAACTTCTAGTGTGTTGAGGCCCAATTCTGCAAGACTGTACATGAAGGGCGATTCATTAGCAGAGATGCGAAGCACACGGTCAATGATGAGTGGTGTAATGTTCTGCAATAATGGAGTGACAGTGTGAAAAAGGATGGTGGGTAAAAAGTTGTGAGAGAAATAGAGGCCTTTGATGCCTCCCTCTTCTTGAATGATGGTTCGCAGTGCGTGGAAAGGACCCTTATACTTTCTTTGCAAAGGTGAGGCAGATTGCACTTGCATTCTATTACCCAATGCCTGTGGTCAGTGTCCAACCCTGACTCTCTCTCTCTCTCTTGCTAGATGCTTACCTTGTTCTGATCAATTCCAAAGGACTGAGCACAAAACCGACAATGAGATTGCTAGCAACCAAAGTAGCCAAGTTGGGGCCAACATGATCCAAATGAACCAGAGGAATTGTGTCATCGTATAAATCAAACATGTCGTTTAGCGAGCCTTCCAGTGTAGGTTGAAGGAACAAGTGTGAAATCTCGTAAATCCAGTTTGTGTATTGCCCTTTGAATAACGAGCGCCAGCCCTCATGAGGCTGCTTCATCAGCTTTCCAATTCCCTGCCAAACACCACCATCGATAGGCTTCATTTGGTGTGGTGGTCTCGTCATATCGTCATACACACTTTCGCGAATCACGTATCCACTGGCATCAACAGCAACCTTCTTTTTGAACACTGGGTCATCGACATCAATCGTGCCTGAATTCAAAGGATCGCTTCCTGCTGAATAGCGTCTTCTGCGTCTCGAATCATGCTCTTCGTAGAAATCATCCTCTGAATCCTCAGACTCGTACTGTGCAAAACAAATGGTATCGATAAATTAACCCTGCTCTTTCATTCTCCCTCTTACTCAACAGAGTTCCTAGTTACCATTCTTTCCTCTGTTTCTGAATGATCATCCTCATCGTCAATGGTTGTCGTAGTGCGAGCAATGGAGGTCACTTCGGCGTCTTCTCGAGGCATGTATTGCACTTGCAACAAAGTTTTGGACACCTCAAATGGACTACTGACAGCAGTTGTGAGATACTTTAGCACCGTGAAATTGATAAGCTCTCTTGCAGCAGCTTTTGAGTCGATCAAATCGTCAAATTCGTTGTTGTTGTAGTAAGATGTTGCCACTGCTTGAGCATCAGGGACGACAGTGTAGTTTCCATTTCCAAGACCAGGAGTATAGTAAGGTCTCAACCCATTTCCACCTTTACCGGCTGTCGAAGGGAATGTGGCAAAAGGATGGCTTTGATCCGCAGGCATTTTTCTTGAGTAATCTCTCTAAACAAGGGGGTGGTGAAAGAATATTTCGTAATTCCAATATCACGCATTTCTTGTGTGTGTGTGCGTGTGTGTGTGGGTGTTTCTCGCTGTGATTTTCATTTTGCGAGTGGCAAATATAGAAATGAGAACATCGACGTCATCTAGGCTTGATTTTCAAACTATATTATTACACAGAGGGAGGGATTGCATAATGCCCATTTAGAATCTTAATTTGATGGAAAATTCTGTAATCATCTTTTGTTAATGATGGTGAAATGTTGGAGATAAGACAGTTTGATGGAATATCATTTGGTAGAGATCATCTCATATCTAGCTGGTATTGTGCTTGAAGGCTTTATTTGTGTGTTTATTTGGTGCGTGTGTGTGTGTGTATGCGTTTGTGTGTGTGTGTGTGTGCGCGTGTGATACATTTGAACCATCATCATCATGATGAATTTATACAACCACAGACTTTGTGTTTATTTTTCTTCTATTCTTCTGTCTTTCGAATGCTTGGCTTTTGGCTATATTCTTGATCTAATGGATCGATACAGAAATATAGCTTAAAAAAAAAAGATGTGCATTATGTCAACATCAATGATGCTATAGCCCCCACTAAAAAGAGGGTCTAGCAGCAACCTCACTGGCTTATTGTGCTTTAGACGCCCGCAGTAGTAGTGGATGGATTCCCTTTTGAAGATTAGACTTTGAATAGAATGACATAGAACAGTCGTCGATCCTCCAACGACAACGTCATGATGATTTGGTGGTGATATTATGCTTTTTGCATTGACGAATATGTTTATACATGAAATCATAACAGTTTTAGGAGAAAAAAAAGTATAAATACACTGGATTTTCGACACCCTTTGGTTAAAAAATCATTCTCATTTCGAATTAAAACAAATAATAATAACAATGTCTGCTTTCAACAACACCTCCAACAACAACACTACCTTGAACCAACCTGGTCTCGATGGCCGCATCCAACCTCCCGTTGGTGAATTGAACGAAAACCACGGTATCGCTGCCACTGGTTTGAACGAACCTCACACTCATGCTACTGTCCCTACCACTCAAGGCACCACCGCTGAACGCCATTCTGATAACTTGAACTTCTCTGGTCCCCCAATTGCTGGTAACAAGGTTGATCAAGCCGGTTCTCACAACCCCTCTGCCACTAACCGCACTGCTGGTACTGGTATTCCCCCCGTTAACACTGCTGAACACGCTAGACACAACGCCGCTGAAGAGGCTCTCTCTGGCCATCATGGTCATCACGATAACCACCACAATGTAGGTACTGGTATTGGTGCTGCTGGCACTGCTGCTGCTGCTGCTGGCGCTGGTCATGCTGCCACTGATAAGCTCTCTGGCGACCACCACAACACCACTGGTACTGGTCTTACTGGTTCTCATCACAACACTACTGGCACTGGTATCACCGGTGATCACCACAACACCACTGGTACCGGTCTTACTGGCGACCACCACAACACCACTGGTACTGGTCTTACCGGTTCTCATCACAACACCACTGGTACTGGTATCACCGGCGACCACCACAAGGATCACAACCTCACTGGTGCTTCTGCTGTCAAGGGTGACCACGGTGCCTCTCACCACGGTCAAGATGCTCACGCCAAGCTCGATGACAAGGCTGCTCGTGTTGGTCATGATGCTACTCACACTGGTGCTGGTGCTACTGCTGCCGGTACTACTGGCGCTGCTGGCGCTGCTGGTGCCACTAGACACGCTGGTGAGCCTCAACACGAAGGTCTCCTTCCCAACAAGAACAAGGAGCATCACGCCACCTCTGGCAGCCACCCTACCACCTCTGATGGTGTCGATGGCAAGGCCTCTGCTGGTGACAAGATCAAGGGTAACCTCGAGAAGATTGCTGGTAAGATCACTGGTAACGAAGCCAAGGTCATTGCTGGTGAGAACAAGGCTGCCGGTCGTACTTAAATAATATGCTCTATATCCTTATACTTTTCTGTATTATTCTTGTAAACTTTCAATCAACCAACGCTTTTTTGTATAAAAAAACTGTATAATGTTACATAGTATCACCTTACAACCTTACTACCTATAATAAAATAATCTTTTTGTCATAAAAACTATTCTTTTTTAATATATACATATTTGACTCTATTCAGTCATCAATGTAGAGCTTTTGCTTTTGGTAATGAATGATGTGATTCAGGTACAAAATAGTTTTCGCATTGAAAATCAGCGGCATTTGATCCAATACTATATACTCAATTTTGCTACGTACTTTGCCCAGGATGTTTGATCAGTGCTCTCTTTCACATCATTAGGTCTCTCATCGGTATGGAATGCGCTTTTTGGGTAAATCTATGCAGAAATCCTTTGGGAATTTCGCGCTTTTTAATGAACAAAGAGTTTACTAATGCTCTGTTTCGCTAGATGATAAACTACAGACCATCAGATCCGATGTTATTAAGCGCAATGTTCAGTGAGAAGCCTTCAAATGTATTTACCACTGTAAAATCAAGAGTTCAAATCGCTTGTATCTCGCCAACGAAGCGCAATCTCGGCCTTAAAACAGGTACCATCGTGTTCTACGACCTGACATTAGGTAATGAATTACTTTTCAGCAATTTTTTGGGGATTGAGTTGATGATCGATTTTTGGCAAATTTTGCCTTGTGGTAGCAAGGAAAAAATGGATGATTTTGAATGATGGATGTTTTCGCCTTGAAAATGAAGTTTTTTATTATGGTGTTCCTATGCTCAAAACAATCGTAGAAGAGCATAGGAGCATGTAAAAGTGTCTTCTGGCCAGTTTATTATAGTGTTTGTAGACCTTTCCCCAAAAAACGTGTTTTGCTTTTTTTGACAGTTACTCCCCACAAACTAAAAGGATCGCTTTAAAATTAATACCATTGGATTCCTCGTCCAATTTTACATCTAAAACTGTAAGGAAATACCTGCTGTTCGAGTAGAAAAATCTTGTGTAATTGTGCCTGAAAGGGTTTCGGATGTCCAGATCCGTGATCCAGAGGACCAGTTGGAGCAGCCTTTAAAATTCAATCCCAGCCTAGGCTCTGCTGTTTTGCCCTGACAAACACCTTTTGTATAGTAAAACACACTTTATAGACGTCCAATTGCTTTTGCTACGCTCAATCTCTGCCGGTGTCATCCTGCAAAGTCCAATTGCATGCTACTGCATTTTGAAGTTTGACATTTGAGTATACTTGTTAAGGGTTTCTCCTTACTACT
Source organism: Mucor sp. M7501 (assembly GCA_037040325.1). NCBI lineage: Eukaryota > Fungi > Mucoromycota > Mucoromycetes > Mucorales > Mucoraceae > Mucor > Mucor sp. M7501. The sequence goes on along the minus strand of JAXQGS010000297.1, from coordinate 15,537 downwards.
GGGCACATTTCTTGAATTCAAATGACACCTTCTCGGTGAGATGTTCTGCTGCTCTGGCTTTCTGAGCCGCATCGACATGGATTGGCCATATTTGATAAACAATTATCTATGATTAATTTCAGTGCACATCTCTTATTTATATATCAATTCATCATTACCATGATAGATACTATTGAGCACGTTTAAAGAATACAGCCTTAGTTTTTGTGTGTCTTCTTTTCTGATTTTTCGCTTGGGTTGAGGAGACAACAGGTCGACTTTCATTTTCTTGCACCAGATGTTGAACGATTGTACAGTTTTCTCATCAAACTTGTCAGTGTACTTTCAAGTGGTGCTAAAGACTTTCTTCATAAAGACTGATTCCAGTTTGTATAGTGAGCCAGGATAGTATTCATCTGCGGGCCGGTAAACGCTGTTGATGAAGTCAACTACTTGAGCGTTGTTGGCTTTTTCTTTAGCTTAGTTAGTAAGTGTTGTAAATTTGGGTTTTTGGTATATATATAGCTAATTACCTAGGGTTATATCTTTGCTTGTTGTTGCTTCTGGTGCTTTATTCTTTTCAAAGTATAGTCGATACTCGTCTGGTGCTCCATATATACGAGTCGTGCATTGCAACATTGGGCGACGGGGATTGGTGGTGTAGCAATATCTACTTCTTCCATTTGCTCTATTCTTTTCATGTATTTCTCTACGTTTGCCTGATTGTGTTCTTGGCCATAAAATATGCACACAGCTTCTTCATTCTGAGCTGGCTGTTTGTTCAATTGAGCAATGAGCTCAGAGCTCTTGAATCCATGCATAGTGGCATCTGGCATTTTTTTCTTCGTGTTGCATTAGGAGTCCCACCTTTCTTTTCAAACGGGAGCACCGGTTTGTAAAGATGGATGCAAATAAGAGATTTATTTATCACTGTAGAAGAGGTGGCAGTCGTAAAAAAAAAAAAAAGAGGATTAAAATCTAAAGATAGAAAGGAGGAGCCAGCCATTTATAACCAGTATTCGTTGCATAATAATCCGGTAATGTTCAGCATCAGTATTACGCCGGCAAAGCTCCTGATAAATTCTCATGTGAGATGTGGTGCATTGTAAAATAAAACTCAAATCCACTATCACAGGCTGTTTATAGAGGACTCTCACAGGATAAGGGTAGGATAAAAGTGAAATGTAGTAGGATGTCTGCTATTGGACTCTGATCTGTCCATTGTATTGTCATACAAAGCAAGGTTTGCATGGTAGTGTGTTGTCAACGTTGAATGATGATAGGCCACTTTGCATATTCTTTATTGTATCGTGTCTTTCAGGGGGATGTCAAACATCAACCAACAAACCGGCAATTGGTGGACGGCAACAAGTCGGCGGCACATTAATAAAAATGACAAGTGACATTTGTTGTTGTTGTTGACAATTACTGCCCACCACCCCCTCCTTTCTTTTGCATAAAAAACGCAAGTAAACAAAAAATGTCAGATATCATTGTACCTGGATTCAAGAGCTCTGAACTCATTGCTGAATTGAACAAGTCATTCGAGTCATTTTCACCCGAGGAAAAAGCCAAGCTGTTGAAGCAGGTTTGTGTATCTCGTTGTTTTTATCCATTTGATACAAAATCCTTATACACAACATCAACAAAACACGTATAGGTCAATGGCATCTTCCAATTCACAATCAAAAACAAGAGCGGCAAAGAGGAGATTTTCATGATTGATTGCAAAAAAAAAGGAAAGGTATCTCGTGGTAAAGGTTCCGTTAAGCCAGATGCCATTTTGATTTTGAAAGATGAGGATTTCGTTGCTTTGGCTACTGGAAAACTTGTTGGTAAAGCATCCACTCTGTACTAGAGCTTTTGTGAAAAGATTGTTTGTTTGTTAACGAGCTAATGAATAGGTCAAAAGGCGTACATGACCGGCAAGCTCAAGATCAAGGGACAAATCATGCTGGCAATGAAGTTGGATAGTGTTTTCAAGACAATTCAGCTCCCTTCTGCCAAATTGTAAAGAGTGAGGATTGAGATGAAATTGGCCATACTGTAGTAGTATGAGGTGTTGAAGAAACCACCATTGTCCTAAATAAAATCTGGATAAATCAAATAATATATGGATAGCAGTTCGGGATGGATGGAATAGCGTAAAGGGATCTTGACATTGGAAGATCATGAGTAATGCAAAGCAAATCACAATACAAATATGCAATCAAACACATGAGCACCAACAACATGAGTCCAGACTCTTTTGAATACAGTGCATAGAGAAAGACTCTATACTTTATTTCAATGGATCACGCATAGGGTATGTTTTTAATCGAGATGAGTATGTGTATAAGCTGGTTGGTGGTTGTTGAGTGCATCGTCTAGGGAATCTCGTATTTAGGGCGGAGGAGAAGCGACATGTTGACCTGTGTTGATTGAAAATCCATCATACGTTTCTGTAGAGTCTGTGTGCTCTGATGTGGACACAGATACCCTTCTCTCCACTGTCATTCGTTCAGTAGTAATGCCATTACCTGTCGCTCTGAATTCCGGACAATCCAGGTCTGATAGCATAGACAAATTACTGAGTCTTTCCTTGGGTAGTGGTCCCATTGCCGAGCTACTGCCATCAGAAGAGTTGGATATATAGGTTGCTGAATTGACTGATGCTTCTGTATCGCTGGGAGCTGAATACATGAGTGCTTGACGCTGTGCCTTGTATTTGGCTTTCTGTACTGCGGAAAACCCAAAAACCGTTTGAGTGTCTGTTTTGCTGACAGGATCCATATTCAAAGGCTGATCTGATGGGTTGGTGTGCTCCCTGCCAACAAGCCTGCCGAGTTTGTACATTCCATGCATCGTAGTCGTGGTAGAGGTGGCAACAGAGATATCATCGTTGGTGTTGAGAGTTCGCATATCTCTCTCCAACGAACCGAGTGATTCAGGCAATGCGTCGATCGATGCCTTCACATCCATTCGTAACGCATGTCTCTTCTCGGCCTCTGTTTGCTTTTTTCTCGCTCTTTCTGCTTCTTCTCGCTCTCTCCTGTCAATCGCTGCTTGCTGGCTTCTAGTAATTGCCATTTTCTACTACGCAATGAAAGAAATCGTTCAATTTTTTTTCGACATTTTTAAAAAAAACCACCAGTGAAAACAAAAGGTCACTCTCTACTAATTGCTCTGGAACCCAATTCATTATATTGCCGGATCAAAAAGTTGGTATCTTGTGGTTTCTCGGTGATGGTCTATTGTGAAAAAAAAGTTATAAATATCTTTTTTTTTTTCTGTATCTGTCACAACAAAAGCATATATATATATATATACATCAGATGGAACACTTCCAGCACATCTTGAGCAAGTGTATTTTTAACACATCCAAGTCTACACATCATTGGGGCTGCTCACATTTGTTGTCCCTGCTGCTGCGTTTTGAATGCCATGACATGTCTTTCTGATCTAAATCTAATAATTGCTATAGATCCTGATCCCGCCAACATTCAGTTACCTACTAATATGATTGTTGTGTCAAAAATGGTCAAATGAGCCGAGGATCATCCAGCTATAAAAAAAGAGAACCCAGGATGCTGAAAGAAAAAAAAAAAAGTGGGGGGCCACTGTATATCTTCTGCACATCTTGGGGTCGAGACTCGAGAGACAAAAGCAGACAATCCTATTTGGAAATTCTGCTATTATTTAAATAAGGATAACTCCTTAATTAATTCACTCTTTCTTTCTCTTTCTTTCCAACCAAACACCCTCTCTCTTTTTATTTCTTGGAATAATGTCATTGGCATTTCTACTGTTACTTTCACTGCTGTCAGTAACTGAAGCGTATTTCTACGTGCCTAGCTTCATGTCAAACCTGCCTTTTCAAGGTGGCATGGCGACGGCTCAGAGAAACAATTCATTGTACATGTTTGGCGGAGAAAACGCAACCACAGCCTACAGAAACAACCTGTACAGGCTCGATCAAGTCAACAATACATTCAACTGGGAGGCTGTGAACCAAGTGAACGCACCTCCTGGCACCTTTTATGGCCAGGCGGTAGTGACAGACAATGGCAGCCACATGTATCTCCTGGGCGGCATGGCAAACGCAACCAACAATCAAATAGCCAATCTTCAGTACTATCAATTTGCATTTGACACCAACACATGGACCGCAGCCCCAACCAACGCCAATTCGACCGGCAACGCCACCCTGCCGCTCAACAGAAAGCTATTCAGCGCCAACTATGATAGCTCCAACAACAAAATCTACCTCTATGGCGGCTCCCTGAACGACACTGCTATCTTTGCAGACCTCTGGTCATTTGACACCACAACACAGCAGTTTACACAGCTGCAAAATCCTGGCGTGCCTCGATATGCTCACACAGCCTCCTTGTTAAGGTAAGCTAGTTTCATCTTAGCGCAACTCGCAGATACATGCTAACACATTGGGCTAGTAATGGCCAGCTTGTCATTATTGGTGGAGTGGCTCAAGTCAACCAAAGTGGACAGATTGGCAATATTTTGGCGCCCATGACCAACATCTATGTGTATGATACCAAGACGAACCTGTGGGATGTCAAAACGGTTACAGCAGCCAGTGGAAGCGGTCTGCCTTCCACCCGGTCAGCCCACAATGCTGTCGTTAGTAAGTTGTTTTGTGTGTCTAATGTGTAACTCGTTCCAATTGTTCTTACCTCTTTCTATAATTAGCTTCGGATGATAGAATCATCATCTTTGGTGGTAAGTAGTATAGTGTCGGCTATAAATGGCAATTTCATGTATATTAAAGCTGCTTGCTATCTAGGCGACAATGGAGCCAACGTCAGAGAAAAGGCCTATTTAAACGCCATTGGTATCCTGGATACAAAGACCTGGCAATGGACGGTGCCTGCCGTATCTGGTATTCCACCCTCCAGACGATCTTATGCTGCCGGAGGGCTCATCAACGACAAATACCTGACGATTGCATTTGGTAACAAGAGATTATATTTAGCTGTTCCATGTGATGTCAATATATTGATTTATAATTAGGTTCTGCACTCAATACGTATTATAACGATATTAATGTTTTAAACATCGAGTCCAATGCATGGCTTCAGTCGTTTGCACCTACAACGGACAATGAGGCTCATTCTGGTTTATCGGGTGGTGTAATCGCTGGTGTCACTATCGCCTGTGTTGCACTTGTAGCCATCATTGTGTTTTTAATCTGGAGATTCCAAGGCTACGTTCGCTGGCTTGTGAAGCGCATCCATCGTGACATTTGGAAGCCACGGTAAGTCTGCTTATAAAAGTATACATGTGGCAAGCAGCAACTCATCACCTTGTATATAGTGCCGGTGAGCCTGTCTGGGCAGAAACCACTCGTATCGTATTCCAGATCTTCTTGCTCTTCATCTTTGCTGTCTTTTTGGCATTTGTTATTCGCCAAGCCATTGAGAGCCCGAATGTTACTCAAACCATCGAAGAGTCTGCTGCAGAGGTTCAGGTTCCAGGTTGGTTTTTATATTAGAGGCATGTGTAAATCAGATCATTAACAGCCTGTGTATAGACGTGCGATTCTGCTTTGATGGATACCCCTCCTACCCAGCAACGGATGTCAGGACGCCTGGTGTGACATGTCAAACGGACATTGGCTATTCTTGCTCAAAGTACATTCAGCCCTTGAACATGTCGGTTTTCAAGCCCACTTTTGCAGACAATTTAGGCGATGTCAACTGCTTCTTGTTCAGAGCTCCCACCGACTTTGTCTTGACCTCGACGTCTGGCGCCAACAACGGATCCCGCTTGCTGTTCACTTTCTGGGCTGATCAGACTGTCGACTATGGCAGAGTGCACACGTCTGTCTACCCCAAGACCATGAATCCAAATGCTGTGATTTACGGCATCAACGACGCCATGTCCAACCTCATGCCCGAAATCGATGTCTTGAACTGGCAAGTCAACGAAAGAAACGACATCCAAGCTACCAACGTCTTTTCTCTGGAGCCTTACACGTACAGCGCCTTGTCCTACAACCTGATCAATCACAAGTACCTCCAAGATGTGGGATGGAACTATGTCGGCTTCTTGCCCATCTCGAATTCCACGCCTGAAGTGACCACCAATTTCCGCCAAGAAGCGCCTAATCCCAACTATGTAAACACACATGCTGATATTGGTTTTATGGCTGTCTTCCCCGAGTCTTTCATCACTACGATCGAACGTGAAGTCAAGATGTACACCTTGGTCAACGCGCTCGGTTTTGTAGGTGGCATCTTTGGTTTGCTGGTTGCTGTTCAAGCATGGCTGTTTGGCTACCGTCCTCGATCGCCATGGGGCGTTGTTCATCGATGGTCTATTGGCGATATGAAGCGTTCTTTGCTCCGTGGCCTCCAGTCCAAGTTCAAGATTACCGAGTCAGGCGTTCCCCTTGTCCATCCCGTGCACCATCGTTTCAGTGTCACTGATTTCCAGAACCTGGATTACGATGAGCCTGAAACCCAGCGCATCAATCGTGTTGAGGAACGCATGCAAATGTTGGAAATGCTGTTCAAGGCGTACTATGTCGATGACGAAGTGTTTAGATCTCTGGACGACGCTAACCGCAACGGACAACTGGGTCAAATGAGCAACAACCAACGCAGCGTGAGACCCGCCATGAACAACAATGACAGCGGCCGATTCCCTCCACCCAGTTTCACCAATGCTACAGCTCCCAGAACAGAGAAGATGGTAGACGACAGCTACTCCACGGGTGGAGCAAGTGTCAGCAAGCCTCAAGTGGGCGGCTACCCTCAATTTACTAGACACGACACCGAGGACAGCTCTGCTTCTCATATCCCTCTCACACAACAACACCATCCGCGTCAACACGCTCCTCCATATCAACCAAACACCACGGTTCAGATGGACGATCTCTAAAGTGCCTTATATAAACCACTTCGTATATATCTTACATATTGTATTTACCACAGAAAAAAAAAAAACTTGTCAACCATAGTACCCCCTTTAAATAAACAAATAATATGAAATTTCATTCCAATCAAGTGGCATGCTAATTAATTACAAGGAGTAAATAGCGTAACACGGCTCGTTTGCTGATTAGACGAGCTCTTTTGACAGGTCGGGTCCTCTGTGATGACAGACCTCTTCTTTTTTCACAAGCATGATACACCTTGGCATGTCATTGTTGCCATTTGCATCATCATCAGGCCAGAATATAAATATATTCAGTTGGCATGCCGAAAACCCCAGCCAGGCATATCAATCAGGAACATCATCCTGTAATAAATCTGATCATCCTCGTCAGACATTTCAGTGTTTGTTTCAGTCTAATCGTCGTCTTGAAAACCTTGAATTCTAGTCTAATCATGAGCATTGCGCTTGGTCTCCTTCTCAGATGCCTGACATTTCCATTCAGGTAGCACAAATTCATTTCAAAAGGGCACTGTACTCCTCGAGACAAACAATAAACAGAACATGTCGTCGTGCTCATCATGCTGGCTTTGAACCAAGCAAAAGGTTTCATGGGAGCATCATCGCATGGCACGCGCACATCATGTTGAGGATAAAAAAAGCCTATTTACTTGTTGACACCACGCTAGATCGAACGATTTTTATGCAATGCGAGTATATAGATCTCGTATGATGAGGTGCTGCTGAGCTGCTCCCGAGGCATTGTTGAGTTGCACCGACAAAAACAGTAAACCACATCAAGATCATCCATCGGAGGAAGCAACCGACCTCGAAAGCAGTAAGCAATATCACAAGGGTGCCATGAGCATGCTCTGATGCTTCTTACCGAGGTTTAATGCCCAGATTTTAGACCATGCTTAAAGGAAAAAAAAAAAACAATGTGGATTTTTATTAATTTGTTAAAATACGGAAAAAATAATAAGGTGTAAAATATGCTGTAAGTATTACTTCTATGAAGGTGTATATGTCATTGTCCTTTCTCTATTAGATTTTCTTGCTCTTGATGGGCGCCTTTTTTCCATTAGCAGCTTTCATGGAAGCAGCGGCAGCGGCAGCCTTCTTTTTGTTGTATGTGATTCTGTAAAAGTTGATAAACAAGAACAAGTAAGATGTCAAGATGGCACATCCAAATGCAGCAGCGGATTCGGTTCCTGCGCAATCGCCAAAGTTGGGCATAAAGGAGGTATACGTATAGGCATAGTAAGAATAGGTACAAGTGTAAATCACAACCAGATCAATGACAAATTGGATGATTTGCATAGTAGTCAAGTATTGCTTCCACCAAATCTTTGCTCCAGAGGCAGTACGGAAGTAATAGTAATACATGAGCACGTGCACTGTCAAATTAAGAACAATAGGCACCCATGACTAAAAACACATACATAGCGATTAGGGCTTCCGGGCTCTCTCTCTCTCTCTCTTTCCAACACTATACAAACGACTTACCACAGTAGTTCTGCCAACCAATTGGGTGTAGCACAAAGCCATTGTCATGCTGTGGTGGAAATAATGAAGAAACTCTACAGGAACTGTTAATCACCATATCCACATTGGCACTGCTAGCGTATACACATTACCGAGCTTCTTCTTTTTGACGACCAAGAACACAGTATCAATCAATTCATAGTACTTGACCAGATAGTTTAGATAGTACAGCAGCTCCAATTCTTGCGTCCAGGCTTCCTCAGAGCAAATGGTATAATACAAACCTCGGTTGACCAATTGCGGGACAAGTTGCTCAATCAATAACACCAAAAGGACAAGGGATACAATGGTCAAAAATGCATTATGGACTTGGTTGAGCATTTTGCATTTGACAGGCGACGCGTGGGAGAGAAGGAATTGGCCACCAAAGATGACAGTAAAGTAGGTAACGCAACCAATGACCACTAGAGATGCCATTACTATCCAGCCTGATAGCAGCAACCCTTTTCCATACAACTTACCTTCATGTAGCGTGGAGAGAGGAGTAACACCTTGCACAAAATGAAAGTCTTTGGCGGATTGACCAACGATCGCTGTGTACAATTGATCGAAATAATCGAATAAATAGATGCCAAAAGGCCTCTCTACACTGAAATCGAGGGTGGACATTTGCTTGCCTTCAGATTGAAATGGATTGATAAAGAAGAAAGAGAAGAAGAAGAAAGAGTGTGAAAATGCACAAGATGACCTTTTTATCCGCTTGCTGTCATTTCCTAAAATGAAGAGCACATTGCTCTTTTTACCGTCGGCGCCGATCAAATACATCACATCTAAAGCAAATATTTAACCGTGCATTCCGTGATGGCAAGCTGTCAAATGGTGCCATGCGCTTTGGCAAGATGTTGGGTAATTGTGTATGCAATGGACCATCTGATATGGGCGTCATCTATGATATGCATTTGGATGCGTGCTTCTAACATATTGACAATGGCGTACCTTGGCGTCAATAAAGATGTGATGACCAAAAATCTACTGCTTTCGGTAGTTTATAAAACCAGCATACAGCACATCAAGAGAAAGCTCAAGGCAAGTGCTCTTTAGTAAGCTATTGCAACAACGGTAGTAGCTAACAGATGTAGCAATTGCTCCTCCTGCTTTGAAGAACAGCAATGTCATCTCTCAAGGACAAAAAGACATGGTGTTACTTTGAAGGGCATTTGCCAGCAATACAGCAGGGCGAGATATCTCCAAGCAATTTGCAGTGATAGTCTGACAGACATCTGACTCATCATTTGCGAGATGTTTGCACTTGTGTGTGTAGACATTGACAGGCACCAAGGCACATCAGTTTAACCATTCTCATTGTGACTTTTTGACATTTCATTTACACAAAGCAAAGCCTCCGCTTTTGGCAGTTCTGCCCTTGTCTATGCCTTTAAGGGGAGGGGGGGGGGGGTGCACATCTCGATTAAATTTGTGTTTCTTTACCCTTTTCTTTTTTTGTTTCTTTTGCATAATCCACATGTTTGTTGTACGTCAATCAAAGGCTCTCTCGCCTATATACCACAGAGCAAGCATCGCGGCTAGTCTGCATACAACGCGTGCATTGTTGGCTGCTCCAGCCAAAGAGAGCGACGCATCAGCCTTTGAGAAGATCGCACACGGACTCAATTCGTTCAAAAGCACAGTGTTGGGGTCACCTCCTCTTCGCAACATCACCAAGCCTATCGATACGCCATTCACGGGAGAAGCTGCAAACTGGAACCAAGCTCTCAGCGAGGCGCAAAGCCTAGTCAAAGATAGCGACGATCGCATAATTGACCCTGCCAAATTAGTGGGAGATGATTTGAAGGAAATCAAGGCCAATATCTCAAAGTTACTAGGCAGTGGACACCCATTCCTCAACACAGTCGCAAGACATTATTTCAGTGGCGAGGGTAAGCATGTTCGACCACTTTTGGTGCTGCTGATAGCACAGGCAACCAGCATTGCAGACAAGAAGTCGCTGGCCAGCAACATTGACTATGCATCGATTGACACGCCTATTTCGCACGGACTCAAGAACATCACCACCAACGACGTATTCGATCGCAAGCTACACTATACACCTTCTGTGACGGATCAGGGATGCGTTATTTTACCCACACAGCGACGATTAGCAGAAATATCCGAGATGATTCATACGGCATCATTACTACACGATGATGTGATTGACGCTTCCATGACTCGTAGAAATCTGCCATCAGCCAATGCATCGTTTGGTAACAAAATGGCAGTGTTGGGTGGCGATTTCTTGTTGGCAAGAGCATCACTGGCATTGGCAAGACTTCGAAACGCAGAGTGCATCGAATTGATGGCAACATGCATCGCAAATCTGGTGGAGGGCGAATTCATGCAATTGAGAAACACCAAGGAGGGAGAGTCAGGCAAGGTGAAGAAGTTGAGCACATTTGACCACTACATGGAGAAGACCTACATGAAGACCGGCAGTCTGATTGCTCAGAGTTGCCAGGCATCTGCCGTATTGGGTGGCTCCACCAAAGAAGTCGCCAGCATTGCACACGATTTTGGAAAGAATCTGGGTCTAGCCTTTCAGGTAATACGAGCAAGGAATATTATATTCAACCCCTGTAACACCTTTTGTTTATGTATAGCTTGTGGATGACATGCTGGATTTTACAGTGACAGCAGCAGAGCTAGGCAAGCCAGCAGGAGCAGATCTCAAACTAGGCTTGGCTACAGCACCTGTTCTGTTTGCCTGGGAGGAATACCCAGAGTTGGAGCCATTGATCAAGCGAAAGTTCTCGGTAAAGGGCGACGAGGAAAAGGTATAAACACTTGAGCGATTTTCCCTGATTGAATAGGCGACATGGTTTATTAATAACACGGATTACAGGCAAGAGACTTGGTTTATCAAAGCGATGGCTTGAAAAAGACACTAGATCTGGCACAGATTCATTGCAAACTAGCTACGGATGCCCTCTACAAACTGCCAGCTTCTGACGCCAGATCAGCACTGGTTCAAATCACTGAAAAATTATTGACTCGTAGATCATGAATAAATTTGCTTTCAAGCGCCATCGTAAAATCAATGGACACACAAAGCGAAAAAATCTTTTCTTTTCTCTTCTTATTTAATCTTCCTTTCTTGCTCTTCCTCTTTCTTTCACTCTCTCTTTTTTCTTTTTTTCGCACTAAAAGGCAAAAGAACCTCACTCGCACATAGCTATTCTAACGCACAAAAAGCCCTCACTTTTTCTTTTTTACCTCTAATTAATTACTACTGTAATACTCCTTTATAAAGTATTTTCAGTTCTATATAAAAACCCTCTTTTTATCACTTTTTACCTTACTCGGACTGCAATACCGCTCAGTCCGTCCTTGCCCATCACGGCCTCAGAAACAAGACTTGTAGACAGTTTATTTGACCGGCGAGGCTTCCCTCCTTGGCTTTCTTGAAACTTCTTAATTCATCAAATCCCTCCAAACTCTAAAATCTTAACTATTTCCTGCTTTGATAACTTGCATCTATAGCATCATCTCGCAACTCTTAATCCCAAGTAAGTTTTCAACGCAACTAACGCATCCGCCATTGATTACTCATATCGTTCTTTGCTAGCCTCCCCACACATTTGCTGCCCTTGACACCTTTGGTTTTAACGGCCCACACCACGAGAAGAACAGAAAAAAAAAAAATATCTCACATATTTAATCACTCAAATCAATCTCATTCTATCTCTTCTCTACTTTATTAACTCTTTTAAATCTCTCAAAATGCACACTGATCTCGAAACCGTGGTTATCAACCCTCCCTACAATGTCGGTGCCCTCTTCAAATCTGCCCCATCTTCTCCAGATGTCAATGTCCACAACCGCTCTGTGTCTGAAGTCTTTGAACAGAGACTGGAATCCATCACAAACCAAAAGTGGGAATCTGATCAAGAAAACGCCTTCTTTGTGGGCGATCTAGGTGAAGTTGTTCGTCAACACATCCGCTGGAAGTCGTTGCTTCCTAGAATTGAACCATTTTATGGTAAGTTATGGGTTCATCACGGATGCTATTGTCAATAACAACAACCACTGACGCTTCTGCCTCAAAGCCATCAAGTGCAATCCTGACCCAATGGTCGTTCAACTATTGGCTTCGTTGGGCTGCGGCTTTGACTGTGCCTCCAAGCAAGAAATCCAGCAAGTACTCGATGTAGGCGTGGATCCCAGCCGCATCATCTATGCCAACCCTTGCAAGCAAGCTTCCTTTATCCGCTACTCTGCTCAACAGAACGTCAGCCGCATGACATTTGACAACGCCGAAGAGCTCTTCAAGATCAAAAAGTATTATCCCGATGCTGAACTCGTTTTGCGCATCTTGACAGATGATTCCATGTCCTTGTGTCAGTTGGGACTCAAATTCGGTGCTCCTTTGCATACCGTTGACCACTTGCTGCAAACTGCTAAAGAGTTGAATTTGAACGTCATTGGTGTTAGCTTCCACGTGGGCAGTGGCTGTTTGGATGAAAATGCTTTTGGTGATGCCGTGGTGCGCGCAAAGAATGTCTTTGATCAAGCTAAAACTATGGGCTATGACTTCAAGTTCCTCGATGTTGGAGGCGGCTTCCCTGGCGCTGATGTCAAGGATGGCATCACATTCGAAAAGGTCGCTGCTGTCTTGGGCCCCATCGTCGATCGTTTGTTTCCAAAGGATGTTCGTGTGATTGCTGAACCAGGTCGTTATTATGTTGCCTCTGCCTTCAATCTGGCCGTCAACGTGATTGGAAGAAGAACCAATACAGTCAGTGCTGACCAAACTATCACTAGTCCAGAATACATGTACTACGTCAATGATGGTATGTACGGCTCCTTCAATTGTATCATTTTTGATCATCAAGTAGTGCACCCAAAGGTGTTGGTCAAGAACGAACTGTTCACTTATGGTCAAGATCTTCCTGAAGCTCAATATGAAAGTAGTGTCTGGGGACCTACTTGCGATTCTATTGATTGCTTGAACAAGTCTACTCGCTTGCCTAAGCTTGAGCCTGGAGACTGGCTTTACTTTGAAAATATGGGTGCTTATACCATTTGTGCTGCTTCTCAGTTCAATGGCTTCAGAAAGTCTGAAGTACTCTATACAAACACTTTTTGTTAACAGAATTTATATCTTTTGTTACATCTCTATCTAGCTATTCCACTGATATTTTGAAATAAAGCACATCGTTTGTCTAAAATGTTAATTTAGTCCTTTTACGCTTATCAGATCTTGGTTTATTTTGAGCTAGTTGTGTTTGTGGAGACACAAATCTTTAGGATCGTATTCGTTACACGACATGGCATCTCGCATTACATTCTCGCAAGATCTTCAAGATCCCGTCGACTGCTTGCAATGATTGTCTTTGAAAAGAACTACAGCCCCATAGCGCCCAGCGCCTAAACTTTTGCAATGGGTTGGAGAGCCATAAACTAACGCAATGGTGCAAAATGATGATACTCAACTCCCTCAGTTCTGAGGATAACGTTTAGTAATTTCATTACTGTCCTGTCCGCAGCGATCAATACACGGGTTCTAATTTTTTTTATAGCTTGTGCAACCTCCTATTGAGGCTGCTACCAAAGTAATTTATTGGATTGTAACATGGTGCTAACGGGCTAGTTGCCTCTGCTGTATGATCATTATTGATGCACTCCTTTGAAATAAACAAGACAAGGGTCCTGTGATTGATCGAGCCACCCGGCCGCTTCAGTCCTTTTATCAATATGCAACTCTAAAAGTAGCATTTTAAGAGTCTTATGATTGATCGAACCGTTATGGTGGATTACTCACAAACTCATGCATCTCATGCTACATGATCGAATGTACATTCCGCACTGAGCTCGACGAAATTAGGACATTTGGTTTTTAAATGGGTACTATCATCTGCTTCTCTGTACCACATCACTAGCTGTAGTGGTGTGCCTGTACTTGTCAGTTATAAGATGAAATCCTGCGAAACAATACTTATCTGATTAAACACTTGGACTTTTATTACGTATCACCAACGCAGTAGCCTAGACAATATTTAATAATCACGCATAAACGATAAGCAGCACGCATCGTTACCTGACTATTGAACGCATGTTTTGCACATGACAAACTGATGGACTAATAATTATTAATTCTGCAATACTACAATTTCTTCATCATGCGATATATTGCATTACTGACTAATGTAAATTAGGTTAATTGAGACTATCTAGATTATATCGATCAAGAATATTATCTCTAGTTTTTTAATGCACTACCGTGCATACGTTTATGTTTATCGAAATTTCAATAAGACACTGTCATTCACATTATTATGAATGTATATCATTCTCGATGATATGTACTACTGTATACGTTTAAGTCGACCGATGCTGAATTCAATTGCTCATAATAGTTAGCATACAGTGACGATATTGTAGCAGTGAAATTACTTTCTCAGTTTTATGATCCTTTCTTTTGAACGGCTATGAAGTTTAAGAACGTTACAGACAATCAAAAATATGTACAGTACATGATATTGCTAGATACATATACCACGTACGATGATTTGACAGTATGAGTATAAGCACTCCAAGCTGTGAATTTTTAAAGCTTATTCTAGACTAGGCCAAAAATTATGCCACTGTCTGGAGAGTTGAAAAAGAAACAATAGTAACCACTAAGCTTGTTTTATTATTGGCATAATGAAATTCAGAGTTACAGCCCTTCAAAAATTATCTAATTTGAGCGTTTTTTTCCATTACTACTCGTCGACATCGTCTTTCACAAGCTCAATTTTAAGGCGCCCTAGTCAAACAAAGTACGACCAACAGCTTTGGCTAAACATCCAGCCAACATTTCTATGATAATCCAATGGCTTTTACTGATAGCATTTGCTCGAAGTCAACAAATTCACAAATTCACAGACTTATCAACAACCATACTAGCTGCAAGGATACTAATTGCACCTGCACAAACTAGACAAAAAGCTGACATAGGAACATGTCACTTTGAAAGCTCTCGCATTATTATAAAGCCCAATTTTATTACAATATTTACAATGATCTATCTTACTTGCTGTCCAGTCCTTCAGCCAATCCAATCGCTCAAATGGGCTCGACACACACAAAAATCCCAGAAAAAAAATGCGAGGGTTTCCCTCTGTTTTTTCGTTAGGCGGGGGTTCAAATACTAGTAAATAG